>VWZE01009211.1:70015-85197 GCA_013396675.1 Eubucco bourcierii | reverse complement strand
AAAAAAAAAAAAAAGGAGGAAGGAAGGAAGGAAAAAAAAAAAGTTACTTTTAATAAGAAGAGTATTTCTACGCCCTCGTCTAGACACCAGCAGCATGAGGTTATGGGAAAATCCTGACAGAGCTTACACTGCAGGAAGGGATGAGGGAGTGTTAGTGGGGTGTGGGGTGAAGCATCCCTGTGTTGCTGATGCAAGAAGGCAAAGCTGGAGGTGAAGAGAAGATATTCAAGAGGAATAAGAGAATCACAGAATGGTAGGAGTTAGAAAGGATCTTTAGAGATCAAGTCCAACCCCCTCGCCCCCCCGCTAATACAGTTTTGCCCAGAGCAGGTTGGCTTGGAATGTCCAGAGAAGGAGACTCCATAACCTTCTGGGTAGCCTGCTGCAGGGCTCCAGAACCCTCACAGGAAAGAAGCTTCTCCTCAAGTTCAAGTGAAACCTCCTGGGTTCTAGTTTGTGCCCATTTCCTATCACTGGGCACCGCTGAGAAGAATCCAGCCCCAACCGCCACCTTTTAGCTATTGATCAACATTGAGGAGATCCCCTCTCAGGCTGCTATTTTCCAGGCTAGAGAGCCTCACATCTCTCAGCCTCTCCTACTCAGACATGCTTGAGACCACTCAGCATCCATGTGGCTCTCCACAGGGCTCTCTCCAGTAGTTCCCTCTCTCTCTTGAACTGTGAAGCCCAAAACTGGACACAGTATTCTAGATGTGGTCTCACCAGAGCAGAACCTCCCTCAACCATTTGGCCCCATTCAGGAAAGGCTGAAGGATATGGCAGTGCCCTTCTTCTTACTGCTTTCTTGGGGTAAAACCAGCAAGTTTGGGAGCTCTGCTCTGTCCCTGCCCACATGGATAAACCCAAAGCACTGCCCAGAACTGTGCACCCTGGCAGTGGCACCGTAACCCAGATTGCCAAGCGCCACATATGGAGCAGGCTTTAACCACCCCCCCGCTCAACTCCACCTCTTAGGAAATGTAATCAAAGCTCCAGCAGCCTGGGAGAGGGTAATGGGATCGAGCCTTTCACTACTAGGTCACTGGCTGGGGGCCAGCCCAGCTCACTAATGACCCAGAGCCCTGTCCAAGGGCTGCGTCCAGGGCTGGGAAACCTCCCTCCTGAGTACAGCCCTGGTACAGACGAGAAGGTTTGCTGTGGAGGAAAGGGGCTGGAGGCACAAAAAGCCTCCTTGCACAGGGTTGGCTGAGGGGTGGATTGTCCAGGGGCCCTTTTTCCTGCCATTAGAGCTATTTTTAACAGCTGTCAGCCCTAACAAGCGGCCCTGGATTAGCAGCAGGGCAGATTTAATGGCCTGAGGCTGCGCACGCTCCCAGAAGCCACCCAGCCAGGCACAGCCAGGCCCTGAGTTGCTCCTCTGCATGGGCACATCAGCAGTCACACCACACACCATGCCCCTCTGCCCCATCATCCAGCCCCAGGGGGAATAGATGGGACCTTCTCATAGGGAAGCAATAGCTGCCTTCCACTGTCTGAGGAGAGCTACAAGAAAGCTGGGAGAGACAAGAGCTGGGAGTGACAGGTTCACAGGATGTTAGGGGTTGGAAGGAACCAAAAGAGCTCATCCAGTTCAACCCCCAGCCAGAGCAGGACCAGACAATCTAGCTCAGGGCACACAGGAACACATCCAGACAGGCCTGCAAAGGCTCCACAGAAGGAGACTCCGAAACTGGACTCCACAACCTCTCTGGGCAGCCTGTGCCAGTGCTCTGGGACCCTTCCAGTCAAGAAGTTCCCCCTTGTGCTGAGCTGGAACCTCCTGTGCTGCAGCTTCCATCCACTGCTCCTTGTCCTATCCCAGGCAGCAGGGAGCAGAGCCTGTCCCCCCACTTCCTCACCCTCAGTCCTTAGATATTTATAACCATTTATCAAACCCCCTCTCAGTCTTCTCTTCTCCAGACTTAAAAATCCCCTCCAGACTTAAAACAGCCTCTCTCACCAGGCAGTGCTTCAGTTCCCTCATCATCCTCATAGCCCTCTGATGTACCTTCTCAGCAGCTTCCTGTCCCTCTTCAACTGGGGAGCCCAAAACTGACTGCAATACTGAACAGCAGGATAAGGAACAACGGATTTGAGCTGGGAGAGGGGAGATTGAGACTAGAGATGAGAAAGAAATTCTTCACAGTGTGAGCAGCTGAGACACTGGCACAGGTTGCCCAGGGAGTTTGTGGATGCCCCCTCTCTGGAGGTGTTCAAGGCCAGGTTGGACAAGCAACCTGGGCTAGTGAGAGGTGTCCCTGCCTATGGCAGGGGTGTTGCAACTGGATGATCTTGAAGGTCCCTTCCAAGCCAGCCCATTCTATGGATCTGTGACCTACCAGCCCTTCTGGCAGCAGCTCCACACTAACCAGCACCGGGTCTGCAGGCGGGAGCTCTTGAGCAGCCTTCAAAAGGCAAATCACAAATCCCCTCTGCAGCCTTCTCTTTCATTATACAATAAAATCAGGCTCTGCAGCCTCTCTGAGCAGAGCAATATTGCAATTGTGAGCGGCAGCAATTGAGGCCATTACTGTGGAAGGCCACAGGACGCCAGCGGCACACTACCCATTACCGCCCGGGGAGAGCGAGCGTGGGAAGCAACCCTCCTGCTGCAGCCCCTTCTCCTCCTCTTGTTTAGATCAGTTACTGCCTGACAAACATGACAGGCAAAGCTGCTGACAGGGAAAAAAGAAAAAAAAAAAGAAAAGAAAAAGGGCATGCCACAGGAAAGAGCTCCCCAAATAAACACCAAAAAAATAGCAGGTAACTGTGGCCAAGAGCCCTGACCTGGTGTTTCTCTGCCGACGAGGACAGATGGAGGATGCTCACCTAGTCAAAACCCACTTGTATCAAAGGTGAACACTGGTCCCAGCTGAGTGCAGCTGCCTAGGATGCTCAGGCTATTTGTTTTCTTCTTGCCTGTCTCCTACAAGCCCATGTGGGATGCTCTCAGCCTTGTTTGGGTGTCAAGAAGGGGTCAGCCTCCTTTTGGTGGTGGCCAGTGACAGGACAATGGGCAGCAAACCGGAACATAGAAATTTCCACCTCATCATGAGGAGAAACTTCTTTGCTTGAAGAGTGCTGGAGCCCTGAAGCAGGCTGCCCAGAGAGGTTGTGGAGTCTCCTTCTCTGGAGATTTTTAAAACCCACCTGGATGCCCCTCTGTGTGTCCTCCCCTAGGTGTCCCTGCTTTAGCAGGAGGATTGGACTCGATCCAACCCCATCCAACCCTTACCCATCTGTGATTCTGGTTCCTCTTAAATACCTTCCCTTCACCTCCAGCTTTGTCTTCCTGCATCACAGCAGCCCAGGCGTGCTGAGGACGACTGCACACCCATCCAAAGGCTGCTGTCACATCAACCTGAACCTCCCAGTACCATAATGGGATGAGAGAGCCCCTGGGGCTGCCTCAGAGCTGAGTATTCTCAATGCCAACCCCATCCCTCGGGATCAGGCCCCGCTGGCCGCACTCACACTGCACCGTCAGGTAGGCAGAGGCTGATGGGGAGCGGCCCAGGCTGTTGCTGGGGATGCAGGTGTACTTCCCAGCATCCTCTGGCTTCACACGGAAAATGATCAGCGTCCCATCGATCAGGATCCGCACCCGCAGCTTCAGGTCACTGCAGGAGAAGAGAGGAGGATCAGTGGGAGACCTGGGGGGCCATTGGTGGACCCAGGGCACTTGGGAAGCAGGATGAGGATATGCTGTCTGATATGGGTTGGATTGGATCTCCCTCCCACCAGTAACCTTTTATTTTTGGTATCTCCCCCTCAAAGAGCAATTTCACCACACCTGGAAGGACTCTGATCAGCTCTCCTGAGACCCCCACCTGGAGCACTGTGCTGGAGCCCCCAGCACAAGAAGGACATAGAATTGTTGAAGCCAGTCCAGAGGAGGCCATGAAGATGCTCAGAGGGCTGCAGAAGCTCTGCTATGAAAGCAGGCCGAGAGAGTTGGGGCTCTGCAGCCTGGAGAAGAGAAGGCTTCCAGGAAACCTTGGAGTAGCCTTGCAGTATCTGAAGGGGGCTCCAGGACAGCTGGTGAGGGACTATTGGCAATGTCTTGTAATGACAGGATGAGGAGGAATGGGCTTAAATTGGCAGAGGGGAGATTGAAACTGGATGTTAGGAAGAAGTTCTTTGCAGTGAGGATGGTGAGACACTGGCACAGGTTGCCTAGGGAGGTTGTGGAGCATAGAAGTACAGAATTTGATCAGAGATCCCATTCTGTGATTCTCTGCCCCACAACCTCCCTGGAGGTGTTCAAGACCAGGATGGATGAGGCCTTGAGCAACCTGTTCTAGTGGGAAGTGTCCCTGCCTATGGCACAGGGGAGCTGGAACTGGAAGAGCATTGAGGTCCCTTCCAACCTAAACCATTCTATGATTCTATAAAAATGGAATTGTATTTACAAAGGAAATTAAATATAAAGGTCTAAAAGGCAATAAAAATGTTGGAAGTATATTTACATATATATGTGCAGCTTAATAGCCTTGTGAGCCCTACCCCCACCACTACCTTAATTCAGCTCTTTGATTCCCCCCTGAGGGCCAATGGTCCCACAGTCTATACAACCACACATTCTCTCTCTCCTCCACCTTGTATCTCATGAAAACCCAAAACAGAGAAGCCACAAGGCCAGAGGGAGAAAAGCAAAGCCCAAAACCCAGCCAGAGCAATGAGAGAGAGCCCAGACAGCAGCTTGTTCTACAGAATATAAACTACTCCTTCAGGCCAAGAACTTATCTGAGTCCACCCCTCTTGAGCTGTCAGAAACCTCTGGAAAATTCTGTTTGCAACTACATTTTAAGTCTCCAAACTGTAAGAGCTGTCCCACCAGCTAAAACTCACTTCTTGAAGTAGACATTCTCCTCCTCCCAGTACCACAGGTAGGTGAGGTTCCCGGGGTATGCCTCGGCCTGGCAGGTGAAGAGAGCATCCTGGGAGATGTTGACTGTGATGTTCTCCGGAGGGGAAACAATGAAGGGAGGTCCTGGATTGAGGAGACAAAAGTGTCAGCCCCATTGGTACAAGCATCCCCACTACAGCAGCCCAGGCTTAGCTCCATCACAGCATTGCTGACTGGGAGATGGCTGAGGGGGTTCTGCAGCAGAGCTGTTCCTGATCCCACAGGATCACTGAGCACAGAGGGTGACCTGGAGGAGCGTGGTTGCCCTTTTATTCTCAAGCCTTTCACTTAATCTCTGCAGCTCTGGGGGAGGGCACACAAGCTCATGCTTCCCTTCATCCCAACCCTCATTTCCAGGAAGGATCACATCGCCCTCAGGAAAAAGCCAGGGGTGGGGGCAAACAGCAAAGTGCCAGGAGGCAGCAGCGAGCATCCCAAGGCAGCCTTATGAAGTTCAACAAGACCAAGGGCAAGGTCCTGCAGCTGGGTAGAGGTAATCCCAAGTACAGATATAGGCTGGGCAGTGACTGGCTTGAGAGCAGCCCTGGGGAGAGGGAATTGGGGTGCTGGTGGGTGAGAAGTTCAACCTGAGCCAGTAGTGTGCACTTGCAGCCCAGAGAGCAACCAGAGCCTGGGCTGCATCAGAAGTGTGATCAGCAGGGTGAAGGAGGGGATTCTGCTCCTCTGCACTGCTCTGATGAGACCCCACCTGGAGTACTGTGTCCAGTTCTGGAGTTACTATTACAGGAAAGAGCTGGACATGTGGAAACGTGTCCAGAGAAGGGCCAGGAGGATACTCGAAGGGCTGCAGCTGCTCTGCTGCGAGGAGAGACTGAGGGAGTTAGGGCTGTGCAGTCTGGAGAGGAGAAGGCTCTGAGGAGACCTTATTGTGGTCTTCCAGTATCTGAAGTGGGCTACAAAAACGCTGGAGAGGGACTTTTTAGGGTGCCAGGTAGTGATAGGAGTGAAGGGAATGGAACAAAGCTAGAAATGGGTAGATTCAGAATGGCTGTCAGGAAGATCTTCACCATGAGGGTAGTGAGACCCTGGCACAGGTTGCCCAGGGAGGTGGTGGAAGCCTCATCCCTGGAGGTGTTTAAGGCGAGGCTGGATGAGGCTCTGAGCAACCTGCTCTAGTGTGAGGTGTCCCTGCCCATGGTAGGGAGGTTGGAACTGGATGACCCTTCCAGCCCTGACAATCCTCCAATTCTATGATCCTCATCTCACCATCCTGGGGAAAGCAGAGCAGAGGACACTCAGTGCTGCTCTCCCTGCCGGTAGCTGTTGACCTAATTAAAGCTGTATTTAATAGAAGCGGGAGCGAGGAGCGGGAGGCCTGCCATGCCTCACCGCCATCTGACAAGGCGCTTTGTGACAGCCTCCATCTTTTCCCTGCCCCCGGAACAAACCCGAGCTGCCACCAGGGCCCAGCTGTGCAGCGGCAGAGCCGCTCCGGCGCGCCCACGGCACTGCCCCACTTCAGCACATTCCTCTGCCCTACATGTTGGATGTGAAGTCGCAGGGCAGCCGGCACCACGCCGAGCCCGCAACACTTCTGGGTCACTTCGGGGTGGCATCGTGGCTCTGTGGGTCTGTGGAGTGTGTCCCACACAGAGTCCACTCCAGACCCCTGAGGAGGGGCTTGAGTGGAGGATTTCTTTTGACAAGGGCTTGTAGAGACGGGATGAGAGGCAAAAGACTGAAGCTGGAAGCAGGGAAGACTGAAGATTAGGGAGAAATTCTTGACAGTGAGGGTGGGGAGACACTGACACAGGTTGCCCAGGGAAGTTGTGGATGGCCTCTCCCTGAAGGTGTTCAAGGTCAGGTTGGATGAGGCCTTGAGCAACTTGGGCTGGTGGGAGGTGTCCCTGTGCATGGTGGGGGGACTGGAACTGGATGAGCTTTAAGGTCCCTTCCAAACCAAACCATTCTGTGATACTATGGTGTTGAGATGCCCCTTTCTGTAGAGCAGGGTAGGATCCAGTGTGGTGGCATACCCTGGGAGCAACCAGGGCCTTCCAGTTCTCCAGCATTCCTTCTCTTCCCATCCTCACCACTTCCATAGGAAAGTTACTGTGCAGGGGACACCCTGAGTCTAGTGGAAGATATCCCTGCCCACGGTGGTGGGGGGAGGTGGGTGGAACTGGATGATCTTTAAGGTGCCTTCCAACCCAAACTCCATGGCTGTATGACCTCACCTTGAACCAGCAGGCGCGTGGTGTGCACAGCCTCTCCCTGGATGCTGTAGGCTCGGCAGGTGTAGGCTCCCCTGTCCTCACGGCTGACCGAGAGCACCGTCAGGCTCCCATCGCTCACCTGGGGACAACAAAGGGATGACCCTGGAGCACCCCAGGGCAGGGGATGCAGCCCTAACCCCAGCTCAGCACTCCCCTTCCTCCCTGCCTGCCATGGCAGAGAGCTGCTGGTGCTTTCCAGGGCGGGAGAGAAATGGGTTTCCCTGCGCTGCAAGACTTTGGATATTAATAAACCAACACACGCTCGACGCTGAGGGGAAGGAAAAGGGAAAATCAAAATAAATAAATAACCCTCACAACAAATTCATCTCCTGCTGAAGTGACTGGCAGGCAGCAGGCTCCAAACCGCCGCTGCCAAGAGCCTCGGCACCCTCAGCGCTACACAAGAAGCAGGATGCGTCACCAGAGCTTTCCCTGCTCCCAAGGGATCTGGCTCCATTCCTGGGGTGTGGAACAAGGAGGGTGACCCCAGCTTGCCCACTGTCCTCCCCACAGGGCCACCAAGAAGAGCAGCTGAATTCCTCTCCAGGGATGCAGCCGAGAAAGGATGGGCAAGGGATTGTCACATCTGGCGTAGTAGCCACCCCCCATGCACAGGGAGCCTTGCTTCCAGCCAGGCTTCAGTCCCCCTCCTCAACATTCTGCCTCATCCTTCTATTTCAATTAGTAACAAATGATCCCTAATTACTCTCATTAGTGCCTGCACTGATTCCAATGCCTGATTTACCAATTACAGCTCAGGGGGGAATCTCTGCCTGGGAGACTCTAGGATGCAAAGAAGGTCCTAGAGGAGGTGGGGGGTGGAAAATCCTCCCTGCCCAAACTCCCCCTCTGCCCCAGCTCCACAGCATTCATCCCTACTCAGGGACACTCTGTCCCTGGGCTGCAGCCCCCTCCCCATATCTCTGTGACCTGGTGGAACGACAGAACGTCCCCAGGGAACAGACGGGAATGAGGCTGCCTTAAACACCTAGAGATGTTCCAACCCAAACCAGCCCATGATTCTATGAGGGCTTTGGCCTTAAACCAAGGGCAGAGGCTGCTTGAGATGGGGGAGGGAGTGGAAATGGGCATCTCTGGAAGGAGAAGTGCTGACAAAGCAGGTCTGGCTCCAGGCACAGTGGAGTTGCCACCGCTGCGGTCCCATCGATACCATCCGCGCCAGCGGGACGCCCAGGAGCTCCCCCAGCACCCACCTACCTGGTACTTGCCATTGGCACCCAAAAGGTCTCCCTCTTTCAGCCAGGTGACGATGGGCTTGGGGTTCCCGAATGCCATGCAAGTCAGGGTGACACTGCTGCCTTCCTTCGCCTCTACGTACTGCGGCGGTGTCTCCGTGAAGGTGGGGGGAGCTGTGGGGCAGGGGAGACCACCATGACCCCCCTCTTTCACCCACTGTTGGTCTGAGGACCCATGGGGACAGAGGGGAAGCCTCCATCTCCAAAGGGGGCACACACCCCACATCCCCACGACAGAGTTGGGACCAGGCATGGGATGAAGGATGGGGACAACATCAGAGGCTGTCCCCAGGGGCAGCAGCTAAGGACATCCCCTCCATGCCACGCTGCACCCCAGGCTCTGTCCCCTCTGCTCCCCAGCAGCTCCAGGACACATCACCATGTCCCCCCCACCCCCTACACGTTGTGCATTAAGTTGCTATTGTCAAAAGAAGGGGAAAACACCGCAGTGCAGCTCGAAAGTCTCCTTCCTGATGAAAGAGCTGGCAGGATTACAGCCCGCCCCTAATTACCAGCAGTTGTTAAAACCCACTTTCGAGGAAGGTAGGTTGGCAATTTAATCTGCTCAGGGAGGGGGAGAAAAAAAAAATTTAAAAAAAAAAAAAAATTGTATTTTGTTTCCCCCCAAATGATTTTTATTTCCCCCACCCAAGTCAAAATTAAGGATTGGAATACGCTGGGGGAAAGCCACAGCCTTTTCATCTGCAAGCAGTTCCTCAAGTCAGGAAGATTATGGTTATTATTTTAATTTATTATTCTGCTATTAAGCCCCTGCATGCCCTGTGCTGCTTAAAACCCCCAAACCAACTCATTTTGTAAAGTTGCTTGAGCCCAGGCTGGGCCAAGGCCACCAATTGTCACTTTCAGCCTCCCTGAGCTGGTAGTTTGCAAGACTCATGCATGTGGTGGAGGTGAAGCAGGCACCAACCTCCTCATCCTCCTCTCTCCTCCTTCCTTCCCAATCCTCTGAGCTTGTTAGCAGGAGGAGGGAAGGAGAGCAGGAGAAAGGAGGCAGCAGCAAGGACAGGGCTGGTGTAGCTCACAGCCCAGCCCGCAAAGCCCCCGCTCGCTAATTGGGCTCAATCAGGTGGCTCCGCGCCGTGCCACAGCCCAGCCGGGCCCCGAAAGCTTCAACTAATTGCTCAAGGTCAGGTAAGACCAGCAAGGAGCTCCCAGTGCCCACGTTTCCTTCTCCAGCCACCCCACTGCAAGCAGGAGAGGCACAGCTAAAAATAAAGACCTCTCCTGATGGTGAAGAATGACAATTTGCTAATTAGTTTAATCCACAGCCTTAATAAAATGAGAAAGTAATTTGAGTGCATTTGAATTTCAAGAAAACAAAGATTTGATTTTCTGATCTGTTTGTTAAAGAGGAGATTCGTTCCCAACCCCCCCTCTTTTTTTTTTTTTTTTTATTTTGATGTCTCTCCTTTAGACAGGCTCAGTATAATTAAACTGTGGGATTCCTGGATTGTCCCTTTTGAAGTCATGCCCCAGCTGGAGCAGTCAGCCTGGATGGCTTCAGGCTTGCCTGTCTGCAAGGCACAGACACCACCAAGGTCCAGCAGTTAATGGCCATGGTGGCGTTGGGTTGGCATTTGGTCTTGAGGATCTTAAAGGTCTTTTCCAACTGACACAGTTCTATGACTGAGGTGCTGGAGCACATCCAAAGAAGGGCAGTGAGGCTGTTGGGAGGGTCTACAGCACTCTCCTGAAGATGGAGAGAAGAGGCCAGGAGGGAGGAAGTGGAAGATGAGAGGTGAGACATTGACAGGCACAAAAAAACCCCAAAAAGCAGGTGGGAGGGAATGAGTGAAGGGACAAACGAAGTGCTGGGAAGGGATGAACCAGCCCCCCTTGGCCTCCGGTTCTTCCTGGAAAAGCTTTCTGAGATTTGAGGCTAAGGAATTTTTACATATTTTTGATGTTATGATCTTAAAAGACTAAGCAGGTCCAGCCTGAAACAGAAAAGCCACAACTGGTAGCTCCCACTGCATAAGACGTTAAGAATAAGGAAGAATTTCTTCCTTGTAAGCATTGTCAGGCATTGGAACCCAGCTGCCCAGGGAGGTGGTGGAGTCACCATCCCTGGAGGTGTTCAAGAATGGTGTGGCAGTGGCACCTGGGGCCACAGCGGCGTTGGGTTGGGACTCGGCGGCGATCCTGAGGCTCTTTTCCATCCAAAACAAGTCCGCGATTCTGCCCACCAGAAACCAAAGGCAAACCCATCTCAGCACCCACCCCTCGGGCTGCTGGTGCTGCCCCCACCCCAGCAGCTCACCGTTGACCGTGAGGTGGACCCAGCTGCCGTTGTGGAAGGTGTCGTACTGCTGGTCCAGCATGAGCACTTTGCACTCGTACCAGCCCTGGTCCTCGGAGCGGACCTGCTCAATGCGCAGCGAGGCTTTGTCGTGCAGGCTGGCCCGGCCTGTGAGGAGGACACAGCCATCACCTTGGTGCCTACCCCCCTCCAGTCCCAGGGAATTGCCCCACCACCATGCACACCAAACTGGCCCCCTGGAGCATCACTGTATGGGAGAAGGCCTTGAGCAACCCGGGCTAGCGGAAGGTGTCCCTGCCCATCACAGTGTGGGGTTGGAATTACATGAGCTTAGAGGTCCCTTCCAGCCCAAACCATTCTAGGATTCTATGACATCCCACCCTGGTGCAAGCACCAGGCAGCTGCAGCAGTTGTGGGGCCAGACAGAGGCTCACCACCCCTAGTTTTGGGGCACCTCGTGGCATAGTGCTGCCGGTGGCAGCCAGCCAACAATGCACTTGCCCATTTGGGGAGGGCAGAGCAAGTTGGCACAGCCAGGCCAGGTGTCTGGAGCAGTATCTGCCCACAACGACACCAGCCTTCTGCTCCCAGCCAGGCACTGGTGGAGGTACAGCAGACAGCAGGCATGCCCAAGAGCTTCCCAAAAAGCAGGGTGGCTCCAGGCTGACCCTGTACAGAGCCTGGGAAACCAGACTGGCATCAAACCAGCCCAAGCCTCCACCCTAGCCCAGCAGCCACTGGAGTCCAGCATCACTGAGTTTGGCAGGGCTTAGCCCAGGCTCTGGTGCTGGCATCTTCCCCACTGCAGGATTTCCCAGGAAAGCAATTTGGAAGCTCCACAGAGCCTGGAAGCAGGGTAAGACCCAGGGAAGCATCCTCAGGACCTCCCTCCCATGGAATGGCATCTAGAAGAGGAATTTGCCTCGAGTTGCACCAAGGGAGGTTTAGGTTGGAGATTAGGAACAATTTCTTTCCTGCAAGAGCAGTCAGGCATTGGAACAGGCTGCCCAGGGAGGTGGTAGAGCTTCCATCCCTGGAGGTGTTTGAAACGTGTAGACATGGCACTGTGGGACATGGTTTAATGGCCACAGTAGTGCTGGGTCAACAATCGGACTTGACGACCTTAGAAGCCTTTTCCAAACACGATTCTATGATTCTCTCAAACCGGCCTCCCTCCACAATGCCAGCAGCCCAGCCCACCCACCAGAAGCCACCAGCCACGTGGGGCAGGTGTCACACTGGCAAGAGGCCATGTGGGCTCTGCAGCTCCAACCTGTCACCTCCACCCGGCACGCGGCCCCAGCTCCATCCTCAGCATCCCCCCCCCCTTCCCCACCTCAGCTCACAGCTGCTCTGGGGCACAGCGGCAGCAGCCGCCGCTGCCACCACCACGCGTCACCCTGGGTTTCTCTGCCTCGCTTGCTCCCGTCCCACGCAGCCCAGCTGGCTCCTTAGCTGTGCTGCTTAATTAAAACCAACTAGGTGGAAAGCAAGCAACGAGAGGCAGAGCCCGTGCGGGCTCCGACGGAGAGGTGGATGGAGCGGAGCCGCACAGCCCAGCCTGCACCTCAGCCACGACCCAGAGCAGCCCCTGCGTGCCCCAGCGTCCCCACCCCACCCCTGGGACTCACCGGCATACTCTGGGTCGACATGTGGAGGGTAAAACCCAAACTTGATGAAGATGGGGATGGGGACGCCGAACTTGAACCACTCCACGACATAAGGAGGGGGCTGCCCTGTCAGCGGGTGGATCACGTCGCATCCCAGGATCACGCTCTCACCAGCGCGAGCGGTCACGAACTCTGGCTCCTCCCTCGAGCCAAGGGCACCTGCCAGGGGGCAAAGGAAGGTACTGTGGCTGATCCCACCACTGGACCCCAGCATCGATGTTAGCCATCCGCCTGGGAGCCCCCAAAGTGACGACAATGCCCATCACCCCCTACTGTCTGGCTTGGCCAAGGGCAGCCCCTGGGCCTGCACTATCCCAAAACCAAGGAGGGGTTCCCCAAGCTCCTCTACTCAGCCTCAGGGCCACCTCCACAGGACTCATGATCGCAGACCGCACGCAAGAACGCATCAGGTTGTAAGGGCCCTTCAAAGGTCATCTTGTCCAACCCCTCTGCTGTCAGCAGTGACATCTCCAGACTTGATCTGGGCCTCATCAAGTCTGACCTTGAATTTCTGCAAGGGTGAGGTCTCAACCACGTCTCTGGGCAATCTGTTTCAGTACAGACCAGCAAGTACCCCCTGCTTCAGGATGGCTTCCCACCACCTGCACCAGGGCATGGGCAGTACACAGTGATCCTACAGGACTTTTGGGGGGGACCCTGCTCCCCACCCAGCAACATCAGGGGGAAGAAGCTGCTTCTGTAGCCCTACTTGTGCCCCCACATCCTCTGGCAAGGGGGACGGAGCATGCAGGGACCACCGACCCACAGCTTGGATGTGTCAGCCCAGGGATGCAGCTTTCTCAGGGCAGTGATGCTTCAGCCAAGCTCACTCATCCTCAGGTATCCTGGAGAGCCCCAGGCCTCAAACCAGTCTGCGACCTGCGTGTCGAGTCTGGCACCCTGCTCCTCCCACCCAGCCCCCATAATTAAATTGGGCTTTGGTCTCAGCCCGGAGTCAAGGCAGCGCTCAGCTGCAGCCTGGCGTCATCCTGCTCTCCCCATCAGCAGCAAAGCTGCATCCTCAGCACAGCTCTCAGAAAAGGAGAGGGGAAAACCCAGGGCTGGGCTTGCAGGAGGGAGAGCCTAGGAAATGGAGGGGGGTCCCCAAAAATGCAGGTCCATCTTTCCTTTCCCATCGAGGAACACACCCCCCTTTTGCTGGCGCACATGGCCACCGCATGCTCCAGGGGGGATTCTGGGGAGGGTTGCTGAAGGAGGGCTGCGGGGAGAAGGATGCTCGGGGAAGCACGTTCCCACTCCTCCGCGCTGCTCCTCGGGGCTGCCAGTGATTGGCGGCGAGTGACATCACCGCTTCCCCGCCACGGGAGCTGAGCATCACCGGCTATTTTTGGCTCTGGCACAAGCGCCTACCGGCGAGAGGCCCGCTCCTTGCCACCCCACGGGCTCACCAGCCAACGGCCCTCCCGGGGAGGAAGGGTAGCAGGCAGAGCCAAACCCTCCCCTGCCCTGCTTCAGAGAAACACGGTCTGATGGCCAGCCTGGCACCCTGGGTAGCCGCAGCAGTGAAGCTGGATGGTGACTGGTCTAACCGAGAGGGCTGGCTGGTGGCAGCAGGGAGGGCAATGCTGGGAAGCAAAGCTAAGCAGCAGATGCTGCATTGCACAGGGGTCCTCATGGCCAGGTCCCTGCCTGGACCCCATCCTGGGGGCACACACGTGCAATATGCAGACATGCACTCTGCTCCTGCCCTCCCTTCCAGCACCCAGCAACACTCTTGCACCTCTCGCTATCGCTGCATCGCCGATGAGCTCAAGCATTCACACCCTGTCAGCAGGGATGGTGTCAGCCCTCCCCTACCATCCCAACAAAGATCTGCAAGGACCTGTCCCGACCTCGATGTGCCCATCCAAGGTTGGGGGAGGGGGGGGGGGCTGCACTGCAGGGCTGGGAACCCCCCCCCCTGCCCACAACCCCTCTGAGCCGATCGGGGACAGTGGCTGTCACGTGCTGCTCAAGAGCATCCAAGGACGCGCGCATCCCTGCCCGCCTCACCGGGTCCGCGGCACCTCGCTGCCTCCAGAAGGAACATCCTACTCCCCACCAGCAGGGCACAGTGTCTCAGCCCCTCACCTGCCCCAGCCCACCAGCTTCTGGGGTACCATATTGGGATCTTGGTTTCCAGTTCCTCAACGCCCAGTTAGAGCCCGGGATGCTGATGCTTGCCTGGCTGGAGAAGCACATCATGCAAAAGGCCACCCAGACGCCACAGGCATGGGCACTGGGGAGTCACAGCCCTACAGCAGGATCTCCTGACTGGTTCCCCAGCAAGTTGGTGGGTGATGTCCCCAGTAATGCACAAACCAGGCACTCCACTGGACCTATGCCTGGCCAGAGCTGCCCGGGTGGAAGAAAATAGGTCAGCCCCAGCAGCTCACAGCGCCGGTGTCTGATCGCAAGGCCGGTGGGGAACTGCACGCACGGCTGAGCATCACCTCCCCACACGCACGGCCAACTGGCAGCCAGGGCGGCTAACCGGCCCCCAGCTCTCCCCAGCTGCCACCCGCCCCACCACCCGTCCCACTGCCCTCCTGTCCCCGCTTCCAGAGAGAGCGGGAAAGCAAGAGGGAGATGTCTGACAACCCCCTCCCTGCGTTTCCCCAACTTCCCATCCCTGACCAGGCTCTCCTTCCAAGTCCTGGCCGCGGAAGGCGCACGAGCGACGGAGGCTGCGGCTCTCAATCCAAGGAAGTGTTTCTCACCCCCACATTGGTGGGGAAATGCTTGAAAACAACCCGCAGACGCCAGAAGACACAGAGCACAAACAGAAGAGGTATTTTTAAACCCACTTGATACTTTTTTTTTTTTTTT
>VWZE01009211.1:50453-63323 GCA_013396675.1 Eubucco bourcierii | reverse complement strand
TCGGTGTCACCTCCCTGCTCTCAAATGTGCCCCCTACACTGGATCGGTGTCACCTCCCTGCTCTCAAATGTGCCCCCTACACTGGATCGGTGTCACCTCCCTGCTCTCAAATGTGCCCCCTACACTGGATCGGTGTCACCTCCCTGCTCTCAAATGTGCCCCCTGCACAGGCACAGTGACATCTTCCTGCTCCCAAATATACTCCCTGCACTGCCTCCATGTCACCTACCTGATCCCCAGGTTGTGCTCTGAACCGGCTCACTGCCACCTTGCCCTGCCCAAATATGCCCCCTGAACGAGCACAGTGACAACTTCCTTCTCCCAAATGTGCCCTTTGCCCCAGCTCCATGCCAACTCCCTGCTCCCAGGTGTGCTCCAGCGTCAGCACAGTGTTACCTCACCTCCTTGCTCCCAAATGTGTCCCCTGCACCATCTCCAGATGTGCCTCATGCACCAGCTCAGCACAGCCTCCCTGCCTCTAGATGTGCCTCATGCACCAGCTCGTCACCACCCCCATCTCCAGATGTGCCTCATGCACCAGCTCAACAACACCTCCTTGTCTCCAGATGCACCTCAAGCACCAACTCAGCATCACCTTCCTGCTCCAGAAGTTCACACACACCCCCAACTTTGGTGCAATGCCATCTCCCTGTCCCCAGCTCTGCCACCAGCCCCTGCTGCCCTACACCAGCTCTTTGACACACCAGCACCACTTTGCACCTACACAAGATCACCTCCCCACCATGGGATGAGCCACCTGACCCCTGCACCAACACCACATCACTCCAGGCAACATCAGCTGTGCCATCTGTCCCTGCCACCTTGTACCAGCTTGAGGTCACGTCCCTGCCACTAGCCTGATGCAACTGCAACCTTGTACCCTGCATCAGCTCACTGCAAAGTACCTGCCACCATCTGTGCCCCCAACAGAGGTCCAATGTTATCACCTCCCCCTACTGCTGCACTGCACCCTTGTCCTCACCCATACCCCCTGCACCTTGCACCAGCTCTGTTTCATGCTGTTCCCACTTTGTGCCACTCTGAACACATTCCAGCATTTGCAAGGAGTAATTGGGGTCCATCCCAAAGGGAAACTGGGAAGAATGTAGCAAGCCCTCCCGTTCTCTCCCATCTCAGTCCACCTCTCCTCCCTGCAAAGACCTCTGGTGATGCCAGATGGGCAAACAGCCGGGCTCACTCCCCAAGGAGGGTGCCAGCAGGAGAAATGGGCCACTGAACTTCCCCCGAGATGACAGGCAGTGCAGCAGGGGACGGGTTCACAGGGGTATGTCATTCTGTCCTCAGCATTTCCCCTGGCATAACTGCTGGGAGAGTATCTGAGGAGATGTTGGGAGGGCATCATGGGCTGAGAGATGGCACCATCCCACTCTTCTAGTGAATCCTTTCTCCTTCCAAAGTAGAGCAGCTCTCCAGCAGCATTTCACTGGGATCAGCCTCATCTCTCATTGGTGCTGCTCACCTGGGGATTCCCATAGTCTTTCTGGCTCAATTGCAGACCCAGAGAGGTAAAGGCTGCCCTGCCTTCGTCTTCCCAGCATCTGCCTACCTCTTCTTCCCATGCACGTCCTGGAAAGAGATAAAAAACCTCCAACTCTTGTGGGGGATGAGGGTGCTTGAGGAGAAGCATCCCACACCTTCTGATTGTGGTTATGTTGGTGAAGGGCTGGGCAGCTGCTGGGCAGCAGCATGGCCTGCGGGCAGCAGGAAGCCCAGCAGAGAGCATCCCCCAGCCCATCCTGTGCTCACACCAGCTCCTGGGCACTTTGCTTCCCTAGCAAAATCCAAGACCTCATAAATGTCTGACTCAGCTCTTAGTGCTGAGGTCGGAACTGAAAGCTTGCAAATCTGCAAGGTGGGTTGGCAGGGCTGGCAGAGCCCAAGACGACCCTTCTGGAGGAGGTTTGCTCTTTATGCTGCTCTCAGGATCACTCACCGAGCCAGGTCGGTGCCACCCAACTCCTGAAAGTCAGGTTTGCAGCAGGCCAGGAGGGTAGAGCCCTTTTGCCAGCATCCTCCCTGCTTCCTTGCTTCAAAGAACCAAAAAAATCCCAGCCATGACCCACTGCCTGGGATGAAGCAAGGAAAAGGTTGGCAGAGTTCCATCCACCTGTGCCTAGCCAGACAGGGTCAATATATCCTGGCCCAGCTGGAGTCTATTACCAACCAGATCACAGAATCACAGAATAGGTTGGGTTGGAAGGGACCTTAAAGATCATCCAGTTTCAACCCCCCTACCATGGGCAGGGACACCTCCCACTAGCCCAGCTTGCTCAAAGTCATCTCCAACTTGGCCTTGAACACCTCCAGGGAGGGGGCATCCACAACCTCCCTGGGCAACCTGTTCCAGTGTCTCACCACCCTCACTGTCAAGAATTTCTTCATGTCTTTAGCTGGGTACTGCCAGCATTTCAAAGAGGAAAGCAGCAAATACCAAAGGGCATTGATGACACCAACGTTAGCACAGCCCAACCAGGGAAGCACCAAGAGCCCACGGCGGATGGGGAGGACCCAGCCCTGCCCCCAGCAGGTGCCTGGCTGAGCTGAGCACAGCACCCAGGGCCACACCAGCACCCCCCCAATAAACTGGAAGTATGGGCTTGGGTTGGAGAGCTGCTGCTGGTTCACACCCTTGTTTCTCCAGACTAATTTGCTGGCTTTATGAAATCCATTCCCCACTGTTTTCACACTTCTCTCCCTCTCTATTTATAGCTGGGTTTATTTACATGAGCAGGGCACTCCATGTACTTTCCCGTCAGTCTGCAGTGCCGGCAGCAGGCAAAAGCAGCAAGCAGCAAGGCAAGGAGCACCCAAGGCCTTGGCCATGGCCACCTCCTGCCTGCCACGTGGGAGGAAGGCAGGCAGCACTCTCTGCTGAGGAAGGAGCTGCTGGGGAACAAGAGGGAGTCAAACCAGCCACGCACACCCCAGACCCAGCCGAGCACAGCAATGCAGCTCCCATGGGATGTGGGTGGTCGTGGAGATGGCACCATCCCACCCCACTGGTGCAGGCTGAGAGGGAATGGATTGAAGCTTGAGGAGGGGAGATTTAGACTGGAAATGAGGAAGAAATTCTTGACAATGAGAGTGGGGAGACACTGGAACAGGTTGCCCAGGGTGGTTGTGGATGCCCCCTCCCTGGAGGCGTTCGAGGCCAGGCTGGATGATGAGGCTTTGAGCAACATGGTCTAGTGGGAGGTGTCCCTACCCATGGCAGAGGAGGTTGGAAGTGGATGATCTTCAAGGTCCCTTCCAACCCAATCCAAACTATGAATCTATGAATCTTTTCTCTTTCCAAGGTTTTGGGACAGCATTTCACTGGGCTGAGCCTCATCTATCTTTTGTGTTGCTTGCCTGGGGATTCCTGTGGTCTCCCTGGCTCAAAAGATGATGGGAAAAGGTCTCGTTGGAGACCATGCCTTGGGGAGGCTGCCTCTGCCCTCCACCCCACTATGGAGAGCACAGCCCACCACATGCTGCTGAGTCACTTCACAACTGCCCAGCAATAAATCTACCACTTTGCCTAACAAGAAGGATAAAAATGTCCTTCTTTTGGCAGTTTTGGGTTTTTGGTTTGGTTTTTTTTTTTTTTTTTGAAAACTCCAACAGATGAGGCAGGAGCTCCCAGATTAGCACAAGAACAAGAGGCTCAGGGGATGCAGCTCTTCCCATCACACGTTGAGGCAACTGGGAGACACACAACCCCGGCCAAGCTCTGCTGCCAGCTCTCTGGGACTTAGCTTTGAGGATTAGGGATCATAGAATCATAGAATGACAGAATGGGGTAGGGGTTGGAAGGGACCTCTGAAGATCATCAAGACCTTCCAATACAGGCTCATCTAGGGTAGGTCATGCTGGAACACCTCTAGACAGGTTTAGGTTTGGGTATTGATGCAAGAGAAGCAGGAATGAGCTGAAAATTCAGAGCTTTCAGAACAGAGAGGTTGTGCTTCAGCCTCCATACATGGCAGCAGAAATACCTGCTGCTGGAGAGGGGCTGACCTGAAAATGTGGCTTCCTGGGGTGCAGGTCACTGCTGCTCTCCTCCTAACCCCTTGCTGCCAGCAACCCACCCAGGAGAGCAGATCTGGGCTCAGCTGCCTCCTGCCTGGCCACGGGACGCTCCAGCCCACGCCGGGCTGAGTCTCCCTGCACAAGAACATGGATTATTCACAGCTTCCAGCATTTGCATGGTGGAGTCACGAGTCTCACAACACCTGATCTCCCGGGAGAGCTGCCTCCTGCACTTCGGGAGGCAACGGCCCACATTTGGAAAGTGGGACTCGGTGTCTCACAGCATCCCACACTGCCCAGCTGTCACCCCCTCCCTTCTCCGCACCGGCATGGGGAGAATGGGAGCCTGCCCCATCCCTGCCACCTTGATGAAGAAGATGGCTTCAGGGCAAGGGCAGCAGAAAGCTTGGAAGTGCAGGAAATGCTGAGGCAGCCTGCAGTGAGCTGCGTTCACAAAGAGCTTGCACGGGAAGGACTGAGGAAAAAAAAAAAAAAAAAAAAAAAAAAAAGCCCCTCCACGGAGTCCCTGAAGGACGAGCAGGCAGATGGGCTGAGCTGAAGCCGAGCCGGGGTTAGGCTGGTCCCCTCCCCAGCCCCTCGCCCATCGCCGGTGGCTCATCGCGGGTGCGTGACTCCAGCTGGCAAGGAAGGAGAACCATCCTGCCATGGCTTGCCGGCTCCACAGCCAAGGCGTGCAGTGATCCACCTGTGGTATTTCGGAAGAGACACACTAACTTCTGCGGAGAGGGGTCAGCTGAGTCACGTTAGCAACTTTTCCCCCCCACCCCCCCTCCAGTTAGCAGGTCTCCAACGTAGCTGATTACTCATCAGCCCACTAATAGACTCACTCACACAGCACTCCCTGGATCAAGCAGCAGCAATTGTCTGTCTTGTCTGATTAACCTCAAAGAAGGATCCGGCACTGGTAACACGATACCCCATCCTTATCTCATCACCTGCCTCTCCAGCCAAAATATGTCTCTGCACAGTGCAGAGCATCCCTGTCCCAGCACTGCCTGTGGAAGCCAACAGCATCGAGCTCAGCCTTAGGGCAGCTGCTCCGTGGCACCTTAGTGGGGGCAGAGGCACCAGGCAGGGTGGGAGATCACAGCCCCACAGCAGCCACCTCGAGGTTTGCTCCTCCATGCAAGGGGCATCAAGACACCACTGACCTACCCGGGGAGCACAGGATGGGACAGGGTCACACGAAGGGGGGGGAGGGGGCATGCCATTTTGTCCCCAGCACTCACCGTCAGCCCCATGGCACAGCTGTAGGGAAAGTACCCGGGGGGGCAGGGGCTGGAGCAGCTGCAGATCTTCCCACCTCTTCTTCCCGTGTGTGTCCTGGAAAGAGGCAAAAGAAGTCCCAGCCCTTGTAAAGGATGCAAACTCTAGAAGAGAAGCATCCCACACCTCCTGCCTGTGATCGCGTTGGTGAAGGGTCAGACATCAGCATGGCCCTGGGCAGGAGGCAGCAAGCAGGAGATAAGCAAGAGGCAGCAGGGCACCACCGACCTCTCTGGGGACCTGTCTCGCCCTTAGCACAATGCAGATTGTCCCCACGCCCCTGTTCTACTGCCCCACATTGAGGCACAACACCACCCCCCAGCACTCCTAGGGCTGGTGGCAGTGTTCCCCCCTCCCAAACACTAAAACGATGCCAGAGTGTTCTGTTCAGTGCCAGCCCCCGGCAGCACCACGCTGCCACTGCCAACCCCCCCACCATGGCACCCCGGCACTGCCGCCCACCCCATTACTCACTGGGCCTCTCTGGCACTGGGAACACACCTCCCTGTGTGGGGAGCATGGGCACAGCACGTGCTCCTGGGGGCTGGGGGACTTGTCATCGGCGCTGTCATCGCCGTGAGTAATGACACTTTGTCTTGGCTTCCCCAGCACGTCCCCCAAAAGCCAGCAGTGTGCATCTATAGCTCCTTTGTTGGGGGGAGGGGTGGGGGGCGGGCACAGCTTCATGGCAGATGCTCAGCTGCCACCTACCACGGGGAAACTGAGGCACGGAGCCTTGGCACCATGCCTGCCCTGGGCTCCTGCGGGGAGGTGGAGAGGCTCAGCCTCCTCGGGGTGCAATTGCAGGCCAGGGAGGGAGGTGACTCACTGAAGGTCGGGTGGTGAGGCTGGCTCAGCACACCGCTGTCCCGGTGCTCCAACCTCTCGCCCTGGCATCCTTTCCAGCCCCTGCACATGCAGCCTGTCATCAGCTGTGACACACTCTGCTGACGTCCCTGAGTCATGTGGCACCAGCCTCGCCGGTAATTACCGGCGGCAGGAGCTCTTTCCCTTTCCCCGTTGTTCCCTGCAGCAGCTGGGCTTGCTGGTGCCCGCGGCCAGAGCCCACCCCAGCTCAGCACACATCCCTAACTGGGGGAAGTTTGATCAGCACACTGAGCTGAGCCCCACTCTACTCCCCCAGGACCCTCAACAGTGCCAGGCAGAGAGCACCAGGCTGCAGGACCCTCTGCCATCTAAGCATTGCCCCCTCCCCCTCAAAATCACAGCAATAAGGGCATATTCTGGACCAGATGCAGTGGGGGACAAGGATCTTGGGGTTCCCTTCACAGCTGAGCCTGGCAGGGAAGGGGACAGGCAGGCAGGTGCCAGGCTGGGCTCCAGCCACCTGGTCAGGGCTGGCAGAGGGCAGTGAAGGGGTTTGCAGTCCAGGGAAGGGGTGGGTGCCAGGCTTGGAAAAGTCTTTTGCTTCTGGAGAGAAGGGCTCTCTTGTACCGTGCCAGGAGGCAAGGGAGGCTCAGAGCTTCCTTTGTTCAGAGGGGAGCAGACGGTGGGTGAGGGGGGCTGGAGCCACACTCCCTCCCCTGCCTGAACTCCCTCAAACCCAGCATCCCTGGTGGAGGGCTCAGCAAGGAGCCCAAGGACTGATGAGCCAGAGATCACTCCAACAAGATCACCTTCCCCACAGCCATACCAAGCAGTTACCAGAAACCAAGCTGTGGGGGGGAGGGGGCAAACCGAGGGGCTGCATAGAGGGGGAAGCTGGCAGAGCCCTACCTGCTGGGAGGACCAGCCATGCCCCTGCAGTCTCAGTGCCCCCTGCCCCACGGTGAGTGAGCAAATCCTCACCTCCCAGAAGGAGCAGAGATAACTAACAGGATTACTGGAGGCCACAGCCCCCCAAGCTGTTTGCCCCTGCACATATGAGCCCAGGCAGTGTGAAGAGAGGCCACAGCCCTTCCATGGGTCCCTTCCATGGGTCCCCTCCATGGGTCCCTTCTGTGGGTCCTCTCCAGCTGCAGCCCAGTCACTCTAATGAAGGGCTCAAGGACTCACAGGGTACCCATTTGCCATGCTGTCCCACAGCACAGGTTTGGTGGTTCAGGACTCTGTGCCACTCAGGCTCAGGGCATCACAGTGACAGCCCAAAACCTTCCCAGGGATATGGGAGTCTGAGGGACAAAGCTGCAATGAGCAGGTGATACTGCAGGTGTGGGGAGGCAATTCCCAGCCAGAATCATAGAATTTTAGAATGGTTTGGGTTGGAAAGGACCTTAAAGATCACCTAGTTCCAAATGGGCAGGGACACCTCCCACTAGACCAGCCTGCTCAAGGTCCCATCCAACCTGGCTTTGAACACTTCCAAGCCTGAAGCCTCCACAACTTCTCTGGGCAACCTGTTCCAGTGCTTCACCACCTTCACGGAGAAGAAATCAGGAAGGCAGAGACACCTCCCTGTGGGTCGCTCCTCTCCAAGCCTGCCATGGCACTCCCAGGGGACACAAGCCAGTTGGCCATCCTGGGGAGAGGTGGCAGCCCCCCAGGGCTTGGGGACCATCTAGTTACACAACTCCCAAGACTGTCCCTTCAGTTAAGACCTGCACAAATTAAAGAGACGATTTGGCGAGTCCTCAATCAGCTCATCACCAAAACCAGCCCAGCGAGCCAGCCCGGCCGGGGAACGGCACCGTGGCTGGCAGCATCGCTTCCCTGCAGCTGGGCTTGGCCCCGAGTCAGCTTCCCCCCCCTCCCCCCTCAGCTAGGCAGCAATCAGCCCTGCATTCAGCAGGAGGATGATTAGGCAGCCAGTCAGACCACTCCCGGGACAAATGTGCAATCAGCCCTGCGGAATGGGTGGCACAGCCCCAAGGGATGCCCCAAAGCCCCGTGAGAGTGTGGGCAGCACAGCACTCTGCTTTGCTGACTCTCTCCCATCCCCCAAAGCAAACCCCTCTTCAGGATGCTCTCCCACTCCTGCATCATTCCCGCAGGAAGACCATGAGAAGGTCCTCTCCTCGTGCACCCACCTGTGCTGATAGTGCTGGCAGTGGAAATCCTCAGCTCCAGCCCAGTTTTCCCCCCAGCAGGCAGCAGCAGGATAGCTTTGGAGTGGGGTCTCCAAACATTCCCCAAAAGAACTGAGGCAGCACAGCAGCCATGCTTTGACCCACCAGATTCAGGGAGGGCTCTCTCCACCACTGCCCTGACCCCAACTCCCATGGATGTGGTCCCCCTAATTGTACTTCAGCCCCCACCCCGGGCACTGCTGTGTTGCTACTGCTGCACACTGACATTTCTTTTCCCGGATGCCACTTATTTATAGCATGTCTGACCTTTTCCCCAAGTTTATATCCTCCTTTCCCTTGCCTTCCACCCACCCAGTGCTGAAAACCACCCCCAGCTCCCTGCCAATGCAGACACCCCCTTGAGGCCCTCCGGGAGGACAAAACTGGAGGTGTCCACCAGGCATGAGCCCCCTCCCTCCTTCCTTCAGCTTCCAGTGAAGCTGGCTGCTCCTTTGAACCCAGATGGCCCTGTAATTCTTGCTGGAGAGGAGCAGGAAGGACAATTGCTTGCACCCCCCTGCAAAGGCAAGGTTGGGGAAGGCAGGAGGCTTGTGGGTGGGATTTGCCAGTGAGGTGCAGGCTGGAAGGGCGAAGGAGAGCCAGAAGAGCTTTGGCACATGAGTGTGGCACAGAGCCAGCTCAGGGCTTTTTTGGTGCTGTTTCCTTGGGCTGCAGGGAAACTGCTTCCATTTCTCCCCCTCACAGCTCCACCAAACCCTTGGAGATGCAACAGGTGAGACCAAACTCTCCTCAAAAGCTGGTTGACTACAACCTATGGAGGAGAAGCTACCTCTGGCCTCTGCAGGCTGGGAGCATCATCAGAGGCACAGAGATACCTCCACACCCAGCAGCACCCCTCCTGTAGCAAGACCTGACTCCTGCCAGGATACCACATCACTTGGATTCCTGGGGAATGCAGGAGGTCACTGAGGGGGGTGTGTGTGTCGTGTGTGTCCCACTCACTCCTGCAGGCAATGCTCAGCACCCAGCTCCCACCCAGTTTGGGGGAAATCTCTTCCTGGGGCTGGAGATGCTGCTCCGATAGCCAGAGGGAGAGAATCCACGCTGAGAAAATGCCCAGCTCCAGAAGCCAGCCCTTAGCAGTGTAAATCCCTTTGCTCCTGCCAGCCTGGGGGCTCTGTGAGTTCAGAAGGGCATCCTGCTTGCCGAAGGGAATCCCGGATGATGTGGAGGCTGGAGCCAGCCCCTCTCTGCCGTCTGTCTGTCCATGCCGGTGCTGCTGCCCGTCCCTCCTCCCTGACCCAACGGCAAGCCCCAGCCCCACGCCTCCTCTGCTGCTCTAATTACTCCTCTCGCACCCGGTGCTGAGCCCTCCGACCAAATTACCATCGATCCTTCACTCCAGCCCGATCAATGCCATTGACTGAGGCATCAGAAAGACAAATCCAGGCTCCCACCCCCGGGAAGGCGGCGGGAACCTTGGGGCAGGGGGGGCGGGGGAAGGGATGTTACAGCATGGGAGATGTGGGATGCACTGGGCTGCCCTTGCTTGGTGCTCTCCATCCATCCCTAGAGCCATCTAGGGCAAGGATTTGAAAGCCCTTTCTCACTTTTTCTCCTGCTCCTGGGTATCTGAAACAAGGGGCAGGAATCAAGTTTGCAGACTGCAGAGCCCCAGCCAGCCAGAATTCTCTAATGCCCTTGGTTTGCTCCCACACTTTGCTCCCCAAAC
Organism: Eubucco bourcierii; assembly: GCA_013396675.1. Classification (NCBI taxonomy): domain Eukaryota; kingdom Metazoa; phylum Chordata; class Aves; order Piciformes; family Ramphastidae; genus Eubucco; species Eubucco bourcierii. The sequence goes on along the minus strand of VWZE01009211.1, from coordinate 53,285 downwards.
ACCCACACCTTGCTCCTCAAACCTCCTTCCCTACGCCCAGCTCCCACTTCTCTACCGTAAAGGAAAGGCTTTTCAATTAAGCTGCTGAATCAGCACATCCAGCCTGTAGCCAGGGCTGCGTCCCCGGCACGTCACCTGCATGAGGCAGCAGTGACATTTAGCAGTGTGGGCAGCTGATGAGGCAGCTAACCTGGGAAGGGGAGAGCCCACTCAAGCAGCAACCAGCCCTGTGTGGGATGGGAGGGGGAGGACCACAGCCCCCCTGCCCTGGCATGGAGATGGCAGATTTACAGATTCACAGACTTCATCAGGTTGGAAGGAAGCCTCAGAGGTCATCTTGCTCAACCCTGCTGCAGGCAGCAGGGACGTCTCCAATCAGATCAGGCTGCCCAGGGTCACATCAAGTCTTATCTTGAATGTCTCCAGGAGTGGAGGCTCAACCACATCTCTGAGCAACCTGTTCCAGTATTTCACCACCCTCACTGTGCAGAACTTTCTCCTGATGTCCAATCTAAATCTTCCCTGCTCTGGGTTCAAACCATTGCTTTGTCCTACCCCTTCTGAACAGCCTCTCCCCAGTCTGCCTGTAGGTCTCCTTCAGATAATGAAATGCTGCTCTAAGGTCTTCCCAGAGCCTTTTCTTCTCCAGGCTGAACAACCCCAACTCTCTCAGCCTGTCCTCATAGCAGAGGTTCTCCAGCCCTATGATCATCTTTGTGGCCTTCTCTGGACTCCATCAGGTCCAGGTCCTTCTAGTGTTGGGAGCCCCACATCTGGCTCCAGCCCTGCAGCTGAGGTCTCACCAGAGCAAATCAGAGGGGCAGGATCCCCTCTCTCCTTCCCTGGCCATGCTGTTTTGGCTGCAGCCCAGGCTGCCCTTGGTTTTCTGGGCTGCCAGTGCCCACTGCTGCCTCCTGTCCAGCTTCTCCCCCACCAGCACCCCCAAGTCCTTCTCTGCAGGGCTGCTCCCTCTCCATCACTCCACACGAGGAACCAAACCCCAGTTTGCATCACCATGCACCCCAGCAGCCAGGGGCAAGGCTGCACTGGGGAATAATTCAATCAGAGCCCTGAAAAGGGATCACTGGCTAAAGCTCCCCCTGGCCCAGCATTACACAGATGGGAAACAAGGAGGGGGTGGGGGGGTGGGGCCTGCCCTGAGCCCCCTCCTCCCAAGCCTCCCAGGAGCAGATAATAGACCCCGCATGAGGAAATTACAAGGAATTTGCAGCCATCCCATCTAATCCACAGGGGAGACATCTGAATCCTACAAGGAGCATTTGGCTTCTGGGTACAGAAGAGCTTAGAGACATGCAGAGGCATTAAAAACACACATGGGGATTAAACTGGCAACTGGGAATGGAGAGCACAGCTGGAGACCATAGGTGGTGGTGGGAGAAGACGCTTGGGGCCACCCAAGGGCTGTGAGTAAACAGGCTTTAGGCAACATCTGAGTGTCCCAGTGCCCTCCTTCAAAGACAGAGGTGGCAAGGATGGAGATGGGAACTCACAGGATGCTGCAGGGCAGGTGGAGGTTGGACCATGGGATGCAGAAGTGAGGTGGCTTGGGGTTTGGGGCTGCAACAGCCAAGCAGCCAAGAGCACATGGCCAAACCCACAGGCAGGTAGGACCATCCCTGACCATGAGTGAAGGGCAGAGCAAGCCCCAAGCATCCCCCACAACCAGGTTCGTGCCAGTGGGGTCTTCCAAGGATAGACTTTGGCAACGTCCCTCTCATCATTTGGGATTTATTCTGATCATCTCTAATCCTCTGCCTTGATTGCTGAGGCTCCCAATCTCATTAGCTAGGCTATGCTGGGCTGTTATTTATGTTGAGGGGGTCTGTGTGTGTTTAAAATTGATATTAATCCCATCTCAATAATCTGGCATTTATTGATTTTTTTTATTTTTTTTTTTTTCTAACCTTGTATTTTATTAAGATGAGCTCAGGCAGGTCCCTGCTTGCAGCCCAAGCAAACCCTTGGAGATGCAGCCTGGAGAAGAGAAGGCTACAGGGAGACCTTCTTGCAGGCTTTTAATACTTAAAGGATGCCTTCAAGAAAGCCAGAGAGGGATTTTTTTACCAGGGCATATAGTGATTGGATAAAAGATGATGGAGTTAAACTGAAAGAGATGAAATTTAGGCAAGTTATAAGGAAGAAATTTCTTACAATGAGAGATGCTGAAGCACTGCCACAGGTTGCCCAGAGAAATGGTAGATATCCCATTCCTGGATACATTCAGGATGGGGATGAGGCTTTGAGCAGCCAGATCTAGTTGAAGATTCACAGAACAGGTTGGAAGGGACCCTTAAAGGTCATTCATCCAACCCTCATGAAGTCAGCAGGGACACCTCTAACGAGAGCAGGCTGCCCAGGGCCACATCAAGTTTGATTTTGAATGTTTCCAGGGATGAGGCTTCCACTACCTCCCTGAGCAACCTGTTCCAGGATTTCATCACCCTCACTGTGAGGAGCTTCTTCCTAATATCCAACCTAAATCTACCCTGCTCCAGTTTCAAACCATTGCCCCTCATCATATTCCCACAGGCCCTTCTGAACAGTCCCTCCCCAGCCTTCCTCTAGGTCCCGTTCAGACATTGAAACGTTGCTCTAAGGTCTCCCTGAAGCCTTCTCTTTTCCAGACTGATCATTCCCAACTCTCTCAGCCTGCACTTAAAGGAGAACTTCTCCAGTCCTCTGATCATCTTGATGGCCTCCTCTGGAACTGCTCTAGCAGGTCCATAGAATCCTAGAATGGGAAGGTTGGAAGGGACCTCAAGGATCAACCAGTTCCAACCCCCTGCCATAGGCAGGGACACCTCCCACTAG
>VWZE01009211.1:15754-34890 GCA_013396675.1 Eubucco bourcierii | reverse complement strand
CTGGGCTGCACTCACTGCAGCCTCATCTTGAGCTTTTCCTCACCCCACACCCCCAGGTCCTTTTCCTCAGGGCTGCTCTCAGCCATTCCCCACCCAGCCTGGAGCTGTGTTTGGCATTGTGCCTACCCAGGTGCAGGACCTTACACTTGGCCTTGTTGAATGCCCTGAGGTTGGCCTGGCACAGCTCTGCAACCTGTGCAGGTCCCTCCGGATGGATCCCTGCCCTCTAACAAGTGACTGTGCCACACAGCTTGGTGCCAGCTGCACACTTGCTGAGGCTGCACTGATTCCTCTGTCCATGGCACTGACAAAGATGTCAAACAGCACTGGTGCCAGCACTGACCCCTGAGGGACACCACTTGGCACTGGTCTCTGGGTGGACATCGTGACCTTGATCCCCACTCTCTGTGTGCCACCATCCAGCCAATTCCTTACCCAGCAGTGCTCCACACATCCAGTCCATGTTTTTCCAGTTTGGTGCCCAGGATGTCATGTGGGACAGAGCCAAATGCCTTAATGCTCTCTCTTGAGGAAGAGGCTCCAAGGAGGAAGGCTACCAGCACTGATGCAGCCCCAGCAGATGCAGGTTTAGTGGCAGTAGAGGGATCCTTCAGAATCACAGGATGTTAGGGGCTGGAAGGGACCTCAAAAGCTCATTCAGCCCAACCCCCCTGCCAGAGCAGAATCACCTATACCAGATCACACAGGAAAGTATCCAGGCTCTCTACCAAGGCAGGATCACCTGAGGTAGGCCACACAGGAACACATCCTTCAGCCAAATTTTGCTACTGGAGTTAATGCTGGGTGGAGGGAACTGTTCAGAGGCTCTCAGCTTGGGTGCATCCAAACCAGGATCTCCCCAAAAAGGGCCTTGGTAGGCATCCAGACTTAGTGACCTTAAAACTACATTTCAACATCTGAAGGAAGGGGACCTACAAAAATAGCTTGGGAGGGACTGTTTCCAAGGGCTTGTAGTGACAAGATGAGGTGAAATGGTTTGAAACTGGGGCAGGGGAGATTTGGGCTGGACACCAGGAGGATGCCCTGCACAATGAGGGTGGTGAGACACTGGAATGGGTCACCCAGAGAGTGGCAGAGACCCCATCCCTGGAGACATTCATGGCCAGACTCGATGTGGCCCTGGGCAGCCTGATGGAGTTGGAGACGTCCCTGCTGCCTGCGTGGGGGTTGGGCAGGATGCCCCTGGAGCATCCCTTCTAACCCGATGCGATCTGTGACGCTGTGGATGTGGGAGTGTCACAGCGGGATGAAACCTCTGCCACCCCCAGGGGTCACCTGGAGGGGACGAGGACACAACCACTCACTCCGTCGGCGCCTGCCAGAGCTCAAGGAAGAGAGGGAAGGGAGGAAGAGAAGGAGACAGATGGGCAGCAATGGAAACATAAGTTAACTCGAAGGAAGCGGATAAACAGCAGGCAGGGAGCAGATCCCGGCACATATGCTGTGCCGCAGCCAGCCAGGCACGGGGAGGTTCCTCGCTGTCCCTGGTCCCCATCACCACGGAGGGACCCAAGCAGCACAGTGGTAGTAGGAGAGGGGTGAAGGTTGGAGGTCTGGGGCAAAATCCTCAGGGACTGCAGCAGGAAAGTGGCTCAGGTGCAGCTCATGGCCATGGAGCATCGTGGAACTAACAGCAAGTGCTGGCCAGACCCACAGGAGATGGACACAGCTCCCAGCTTGGGAATCACAGACCAGTTCCTTACTGGGGTGGCTTTGCTCAAGCAGAGAGGATTCCCCCCTTGCTGGCAGGGGTGGGATGGGTGGTGGGATTGGGGCCAGATAGAGTGTCCTCTTGGTTTCCCCAGCCAGGAAAGGTGAATGGAACAGCCACAGCACCTGAGGGGGGACTGGCAGGGCCCCGGTTGTGTGGACCTGGTGTGGGCTCACCATCAGCTGCAGGTCTCTGCTGAGGACTGGAGCAGCTGATGAGAAAGGGAATAAAAGTCAAAGCAAAGCCAAAGCTGGGAGGCTGAGACCCTCAGAAGTCCTTGAGCCCTGCAGCACAGCACTGCAGGCTGATTGCTGGGTACCCCAGTGCCAACAGAGCATCACTCTGGCTGCTCCAGGAATGCCATCGTGGCAGGATGGGGATCCTGGTCACCACTCGTTGGCCCCAATGCCCAGAGTACCGTGGTGGGGGTCTCTGCTGAGGGGACTCTGCTGCCGCAGCTCCCAACTCACCCAGAATAACAAGCAGGCAGCGGCAGGAGCATCCCTCCGGTGGCGTTTGGCCGAGTGCTAATGAGCCCTGGGCTCCCCCGATCTGCTCGGCAGTGTCATGACCCAGATTAATTGCTCCGAAAGCCACCCGAAGGCTGCTAATAAAAGAAAGAGAGAAGGGAAAAAAAAGAAATTAAAAGAAACAAACAAACACACAACAGCCGCCAGTACAGCCCCCACCACCTCCGCCGCCGTTGCCTCCCGGCAGCCCGGAAAGCCCTGCCCGTGGCAGGAATGTGTGTCGGGGCTGCGGGCCAGCCGGTGCCAAGGGCACACACAGCCACCCTTGTTCCTCTCTCGGTGGCGGAGGGTCAGAGCCGCCGCCGGCCCAGCCGCACAACGGGAGGCCTGTTCGAGGCACCCGCGGGATGCCTGCGCCTTGCCCAGCGCCTGCCAGCGCGGCCGGATGCGCCTCACTGCCCCAGGGGATGCAGCTTCCAGGGGGGAAACTGAGGCATCGTGGGGCTTGAGAGCTTCGAGGGGCTGTGGCTGAGAGTTTTCTCGGTGTCATCCAGAGTCCTTGCTGAAGCAGGGAGTTGTGAGCAAATGGCCTCTGCATCTCTGGCCGAGACCTTCCTCAGCCTTTCTCCTCCGAGCTGCAGACATAAGCATCCTCCCAGCCTTTGGTTTCCAGACCCTCCAGCAGCCTGCGACTGGCCCTCGGGCACTTCTGTAGCTGTCACTCAACTTTCACACCGAGTCAGCATCCCCCACACAGCTCCCGGGGCTTTGTTCACAGCATCCTCCCGCTCATAATGGCCTTTGAAGGTCATTGCCACCACCATAGATTCACAGAATGTTTTGAGTTGGAAGGGACCTTGAAGATCATCCAGTTCCACCCCCCCCTGCCATGGGCAGGGACACCTCCCACTAGACCAGGTTGATCAAGGCTCCATCCAAACCTGTCCTTGAACACCTCCAGAGAGGAGGCAGCCACAACCTCCCTGTACAACCTGTTCCAGTGTTACAACCATCTCTGCATACATGCCAGGTTCCCCAGGTCCACATTGGTGATGGGGTTGAGGATCCCACGGGATGCTTGCACCAGAACAGGCTCCTTGTGCTCAATGCCCACAGCCATCCCACACCGACAGCCCCAGCTGGTAGGATCACAATCCTCTTACTGCAGGAAAACTCCTGCCTGTGCAGAAAGCAGATCCTGATTGTCCTGTGGACATGGTGGCTCCTGCCCCTCCTCAGCCCCGAGGAAGAGCAAGAAGGATGAAGGGTCTCCCTGCCCTGCCAGCCAAAAAGGCAGGAGGAAAGGGAGTGAAAACAGATGGGAGATGACTGCCCACCCGGCTGCTCCTTGCCAGGCTCTGGGACTCCTGACCTAGTTATTAGCCAGGGAGGTAAAGCACGAAGCAGAGAGGGGGTGGGGGAAGAGCCCAGACCCAGATCTGCAGAAAGAGAGAGGTGATGGACAAGATAACCCAGGGCCAGGGAGCTTCTGGAGTGCTTCTGCAAGACAGATCCTGGCTCTGAGCCACCACAGATCGTCCTGCCCTCTGTCTCACCGCGCCAGAGAGGAGCATTTCAAAANCCCCGGAGAGCAGCAGCACCCCCCGGGAGCAGCGCTGTCCGCTGCCGCCGCTTCAGCCCGCTGGGAGCAGCGCTGGGAGCAGCGCTGGGAGAGGAAAGCAGACAGGCTCAAATTAGAATTAATAAGGCACAAATTGTTAGTGGCGAGAGGCATTAACGCTGGGCAGAGGCTGCCAAGGGGCACGGGCAGAGAGAGGCACCTCCTCGGCTTTCCACTCCTCTCAGAGCTGCATTTCCCATCCCAGAAGCAAAATGGGGGCCAGCCCTGGCCCTGGTTTATCCCAGCACCGTCAGAGGGGAAGCCTCGGCAGCATCTCCCGGGCTCTCCGAGGCGGGACAGATGTTTCCCGGACCGGGCACCGCCTGCACACGACTAACCCAGGATCTGCACCACGAGATGCCAGCAGCTAGATCCTGACCTACTGGGAGCAGCTCATTCACAGCAAGCAAGTAGCCCAGCTCTGTTCCCGTCTCCTGCCCCGTGCTGGCTGGGGAAGCAGCTCGCAGCCTTGCCGGGCACGCCGAAGCCCTTCTGCCCAGCCCAAGGGCATCACTCCGAGACAAGGAGTTCAACTTCCCATGCGCAGGGGTCTCTGCCTGCGAGGCAGGAGCAACGACCATCCCACATGTCCATCTGGGCATCCAGCAGAAAGATGCTCTGCAGCGCTGCCCACCTGTGCTGCCCCCCAACCCAACCCAACAAGCTGCCTTCGGAGACCAAGGGGTCCCACCCAGGAGCCCACCACCTCCCTCCGCCTTCTCGGCACCCCCCAGCCCCTGCGCGCTGCGGGCTGCGGGCGGCTGTGGCTGCGGCGGAGGTGGGAGCGATGACTCAGGAGATAATGAGGCAGATCAGAAGGAGGAGAGGAGCAGCAAGCGGACGTGGCGGGGAGGCAGCTGCGTCCTTCGGGCCTCCACCCGCTCCCCCTGACGCGGCTCTGCAGCTGGGGTGCGGGCATAACGCGCCCCCGGCCCCTCTGACTCAGCCGGGGGGCACGGCAGCACCGGGGTGGGGGGATAATTTTAATCCCCTCCATGGTACATCCATTCCTCCTCCTGCGGGGGATGAGGGTCCCAACGCAAAGAGGTGAGAGGAAAGTGGGGCTGGGTTTGGGGTACCATCAAGATGATGTCCCTGGGGTCTATGGAGCTGCTGCCCAGCACCCACCGCTTAGACTCTTGCTGCTGTGGCACTCCACAGGGAGCCCAGGGACCAGTTACTCTGGCTTTGAGCAACGACTTTCACCTGCAGGGCTTCTCCTACCACCAAACCTGCTGGTTCCTCAGCTCCCGACGGGTAAACAGCCTGGGGAAGCTGAGGCAGGGAGGCACCAGACTTGCCTGAGGTTGGTTGAGACAGAGCTGGAGAGGGAAGCCAGGCATCCTGGATCCTGTCTTCATCTCCATCCCAAGCTCATTTGTAAAGTTGTTTTTCCCTGCAGAGCAGTGCAAGTCACCCGTGGAGTGGCCACTGTCACTGGAACATAATTTGCTGGCCCATCCTGTTGGTGGCTTCACCCCAATCCAGCATCAGAAGGCAGCAGCTCCTACAGCTGAGAGTCACTGCTGCCTTGACACTTGTCCCCAGGCACATCAGGCTTCCTAGTCTCAGTTTGCTTTCTCGTCCAAGGGCACCCACCCACTGCAGAAGCAGACCTGGCACTGTCAGGTGCCTCAATTTCCCCTGTCTTGGAGTTCAGTTACCCCTGACAATGCCAGGAGCACAGAGACCCTCTCCAGCACAGCCCAACTTACAGCATCTTGCTTCTCCAGGAGCTGAGCCTTGGCAGAGGGAAGGAGCTGCTTATGCAGAGCAAATGGAATCAATCAAAACAAAAGGCAGCAGGCCTACTTCTATTTATTACCCATCCAAGGGTTGGAAACTCATCTACAGGCATCCACAGCCATATGGAGAAGGGGAACCCACCAGGGCCACAGCAGTAGGCAAGGAAAGGTAGGTCCAGCTGTGTCCACAGCACTGGGACACACACAAACACACACACACCCCACCAGCCAGTTTTTCACCCTGCTCTGCCCCTGGGCTGCCCTACCAAGCCTCATCTGGGGTTTTGGGGATACCTCCCAACCTCTCACAGCTCTTCACCCTTCTGCATCACATCCCCAGCCTATTCTTTGGGACCACACTGGTCCCCAGCCACCTACCCATTAGGGACACCAAGAAACCAAGGCACATGGAGTGGAAGGAGGACAAGGAACAGGGCACCAATATTGCCCAAAATAGCTGGCACTGGGTGCAGCACCACCTCCACGGACACTGTAGGCGCTTGGGATCCACGCTGGAAGATCCAGCAGCAGGATCCAGCCCACGCTGCCAAGTACATTGAATCTGTGCCTGCTTTTTTAGGGCTGCTGCTCCTGCTAACAGACTCCCTGAGCTCCAGGCAGCTTCTCACCTCTCCCTCGGCCTTATCAGCTCATGCAAGAGGTGATGCTGGAGGTAGCTCTCTGCTCCCTTCCCAGCTGGGGCAGCACTATCGCTCTGGCATCGAAGCAGAAGTTGGCAGAGATGAGGAAAGCCAGCAAGAGATGGTTTATTAATGTGCTGATGAGGCAGCAGTGTGCCTGGGCATGGAGGCTGCAGGGATGATCTGGCTCCCAGGAGATATGGCCAAGGGGACCTGCAAAGGGAATTATAAAACCATAGGACTGCAGAACTGTTTCCGTTGGAGAAGACTTCCAAGATCATTGAGTCCAACCCTCAACCCAACCCCACCATGGCCACTAAACCATGTCCCCAGGTGCCATGGCCACAGGTTGCTTGAAAACCTTCAGAGATGGGGACTCCATCACCTCCCTGGGCAGCCTGTGCCAATCCCTGACCACTCTTGCAGCAAAGAAATTTTTCCTCACCTCCAACATCCCCTGCTACTATGTCAGGCTATTTCTCATCCTTCTATTACCTGATTCTAAGGAGAAGAGACCAACCCCCTTTCAGGGAGCAGTACAGAGCAATGAGGTCTCTCAGCCTCCTCTTCTCCACACTAAACACTCTCAGGTCCCTCAGCTGCTCCTGCCCAGCCCTGCCCTCCAGACCCTTCACCAGCTTGGTTGCCCTAGAAGATGCTTTTCATGGCCAGGGGCTGCTGCACCACCCCACAGATTCCCATCCTGCATGGCTGACATAAGACTGAGACCAATTAATACCAGACCTGAGAACAGTTGCCTCAAGGTCTTGCTCTTCAGCCTGGCACCTGTGGGTGAGCCATGCTGGGGTGCAACCTGCTCCTTGTTCCTATGCACCCCCAGCACACATGCTGGAATGTGCCTCAGTTTCCCCTTGCTGTCAGACATTGCCTAACCCCTTCATGAGCTGGCCCTGGATCTCCCAAAGCTGACCCACCTGCAAATCCTGGGATGTGGGATTGCAGAGGTGGTGGAGGGCCAGCTCCTGTGGGTCTTGGCTGCAGCTTGCTGTGCATCAAGAGCAAAATGACACCAGGCTGCTGCTCACTGTCAGCACTTGGGGTGCAGCCATGTGCTGCTTGGCCATTACCCAGGCAACTGGGAGATGCCAGCTGGTTATGGGGAACATGCAACTCCCCTTAGGTTCCTCCTTGGCCAAAGTTCAGCTTTTTTTCCCACTTCCTGGGCTCCCCATTGCACCCCTCTGGAATCGTGGACCTGCCATGCTAGCTGAGTTTACTGAGGCACTGGACACTCGTGGTGGGGCTGGGACTGAGTGGGACACTCATATCATGATGAGGACTCAGCTGGAGCATCCTGCTGGCAGCTCTGGGCAGGGACAGCCTGATGAGCTGTCCTGTATCCGACAGCCTGTCGCAGCCCGGAGGGAGGCGGGGAGCTGTGCTCTTTGAGGGAGGATGCTCCAGAGGCAAGGATGCTAGGACGGAAAGATGCTTGGGGAGGAGAGGGATGCTCGGGGGGAAGAATGATTAGGGAGGGGAAGGATGCTGCGGGGGAAGGATTCTAGGGCGGGGAATGCTGGTGATGGCCGCGGGCTCCCTCTGGTGGCCCCGCCCGGAGCACCCCGGAGCCGGGGCAGGGATGGAGTGGGGTGCCCACATTGGCAGCATCCCGCACTGGCTCCCGCCGTTGCTACCCACTCACCCTCCCCTGCGCTGCTCCGAGCTGCAAAGTCCCGGCGGGGTGCAGGATCCGCCCTCGCCCCAGCCCCATCCAGCAGGGACTTGGTTTGAGCACATTCAAATGTTATTATTTATTATTGCAAAGGGAGGCTTAATGAAGGGGTTCTCATCCGGACCCTTTCCAGCACCCCGAGGGGCAGAGCCCCACATTCTCTGTGTCCTGGATTAGGGCTGTGGAGCCCCCATCACCCCCAGCCCCTTCCACTGCAGCACAGTCACCACACCATTCACAGCCCTTGAGGCCCCCACTTGGCCCTGACAGAGACCCCCTGGGCACCTAGGCCAGGGCACCACTCAGTACTGGCCTGCTTTGTGAGGATTCTTGCCTCCAGAAGACAAAATCCCATAGGAATTGGAGAGGGGAGGGCAGAAGGGGAGGGACAGGAGCTACTATTTTCTTTTTCCCATTTGATCTTATTAAAACTTCATTCAAAGAAATAGACTTTTCAGCTCAAATCTCATGCAAGTTTCATGGCACTGCAGATGGAGGAGCAGGGAAAATGCTTGTCAGAGAGTTTAATAGCAGCAACTGGTTCCTGACTGGGGAGGGCTGTGCCAGCTTGCTGGTGGCCCTGCTGCCGCACGTTAAGTGCTGTCCCCTCGCTCCCACCCTCTTAATCGCTTTGCTCACGTTTGTCCTCGTTAAACCTGCAGCACTCTCACATTAACAGATTCCTTCCCCGCCCCCAGCAACGTGCCAGATGCTGGCAGAGACATCCTAGCGTGGAGGAGATCAGCGTGGCCAGGCTGTGCCCTGCTGTCACCCCTCACCACACACCGTGCCTCAGTTTCCCCCGTGGCTTGAGAAGAGATCACACTGAAGGAGAACAGGGCTGGGGAGGAGCAGCTGAGGGAGCTGGGGGCGTTTAATGTGGAGAAGAGGAGGCTGAGGGGAGACCTCGTTGCTCTCTATAACTGAAAGGAGTTCGGAGCCAGGTGAGGATTGGTCTCTTCTCCCTGGGATTAGATGACAGAAGGAGAGGAAGAGGCCTGAAATTGTGCCAGAGGAGGTTCAGGCTGATATTGGAAGAAATTTCTTCCCTGAAACGCTTCTCAAAGACTGGAATAGGTTCCCCAGGGAACCTGTTGAATCCTTATCCCTGGAGGTGTTTAGCAGAGACGTGGTGCTGAGGGACGTGGTTTAGCACCAGCTTGGCTAGAGTTACAGAAGGGTTAGACTCAATGATCTTAAAGGTATTTTCCCAACCCAAACCACTCTCTGATTCTACGACTCTGTTGCTGTGCTGAAGGGGGGACGATGGTGGCGTGGGAGATGTGTGTGGTAGCCGCGGCAGTGGCGTGGAGGGGGCGAAGCGGCGGTGGCATCACCGAGAGCTCTCGTGGGCCCCGGTTCTGAGTGATGCAGGTGCCTGGCTGTCTCGGACATCTGCTGAGGACAGCAGAGGAGCCTCCCACCCGCCGCAGGAGAGGAGGCTGCTGCCCGTGTTCCGCGGGCGCGGTGACTAAACAGCATCCCCGATAGGGCCGTCAATAAACAGCGCTGCCGCCCGGGCACGGCTCGCCCCCGCTCAGCGCTGCCGCGGGGCGCTGCTGCTGACTCACCACGGCTCGCAGGGCATCGGGTCCCCATGCCAGCCATGAAGGGACAGCGCTCAGAAAGGCTGTGAGGATTCTCCAGCTGTGTGCACGGGACTCCACAGAGGCCTTCCTCTTGGCGTCTGTCTGCTGCTGCATCATCAGGCAGAGGCGCAGCATCTGGTTTGCTACGTAGGAGGGAAGCCCAGGCTGTCCCCACGCTGATCTGAAGGAGCAAGGGTCTCAGGGGGCTGTTTTGCTCCCGATGCCCTGTTGCAGCCCCCATCCCAGCTGAGAATGTTTGGGTTACCTGCCAGGAGCTGGCTCTCCATCACTCCTGGCAGCACTGTGCCACCCCACCCCTGCATGGACACATGGATGTGGATGTGGAGTGTTCAGAGCCTGCCCACGTGATTGGGGCACTGAGGTGCCCGGTATGTGGTGCCTGAAGCTGGTCTCAGGCTCACAGGATGTTAGGGGTTGGAAGGGACTCAAAGACCTCATCCAGCCCACCCCCCCCTGCCACAGCAGGACCAGACAATCCAGCTCAGGGCACACAGAACACATCCAGACAGGCCTGCAAAGGCTCCACAGAAGGAGCCTCCACAACCTCTCTGGGCAGCCTGTGCCAGGGCTCTGGGACCCTTCCAGGCAAGAAGTTTCCCAGAAGTTTCCCCTTGTGTTGAGCTGGAACCTCCTGTGTTGCAGCTTCCATCCATTGCTCCTTGTCCTATCCCAAGGAGTAAGTGAACAGAGCCTGTGCCCCCCCCTCCTGACCCCCAGCCCTCAGATATTTATAACTATTGATTAAATCTCCTCTCAGCCTTCTCTTCTCCAGCCTAAGCAGCTCCAGGTCCCTCAGTCTCCCCTCACCAGGCAGTGCCCAGTCCCCTCAGCATCCTTGTAGCCCTTCTCTGGACTTTCTCTAGCAGATCCCTGTCCCTCTGAAACTGGGGAGCCCCAAACTGAACGCAGTTCATCACCTGCTGCGGGGCAGGATGCAACCTGCAGAGCTCTGGGCTCTGCTGAGCCCAGCCAGACATCCCTGTGGCTGCGGGAACAGCATCCCCTGAGCCAGCTGCGGCTCTGCAACCTGGCAGAGAACCACACACCCACCCCTGCTGCAGGAGCGCTGAAGACACCCTGGTTCTCTGCCCCAGCACCCATGGGTGCTGCTCTTCAGTCAGCAGCACGGATGAACCCAGCTAGGCTCCCAGGTTCACCTCCTGCCCACCCTCCCCAGCACCCTGGAGGGACCCAGGGGGCCCAGCCCACCCCGAGCCCCGACCCGGGGTCTCCTGACAGCGCTGTCCTTGCTCGGTGGGGCTGAGGAGCGGCTGCGGGCAGGACAGCAGAGCCAGAAGCGACTTGCCACAAGAGGGAACCCCTGGGCTGGAGATGCTCCATGAGCTGCTGCCCGGCCCTGCACCCGCACCCTGCCTCCAGAGCTGCCCGGGGGGCGCGGAGTGCATCGGGTTGGAAGGGACCCTCACAGGTCATCTTGTCCAACCCTCCTGCAGGCAGCTGGGACATCTCCAACTAGAGCAAGTGGCTCAGACCCCCATCAAGTTTGACTTTAAATACCTCCAGGGATGGAGCCTCCACCACCTCTCTGGGCAAACCCATTCCAGGATTTCACCATCCTCATTGTGCACAACTTCCTCCTAACGTCCATCCTAAATCTCTCCTGCTCCATTAGCAAACCAATGCTCCTTGTTCCACAGGCCCTTCTAAACAGTCCCTCCACAGCCCTCCTGTAGGTCCACTTCAGATGTTGAAATGTAGTTATAAGGTCTCCATGGAGCCTTCTCTTCTCCAGGTTGAACTCTCTCAGTCTGTTCCCATAGCAGAGGTTCTCCAGCCCTCTGATCACCTTTGTGGCCTCCTCTGGACCCTCTCCAGCAGGTCCATGTCCTTCTTGTGTTGGGGACTCCAGAGCTGGACACAATAAGTACTGCAGGTGAGGTCTTACAAGAGCAGAGTGGTAGAATTGCCTCTCAACCTGCTGCTTCTCATGCAGCCCAGGATGCCATTGGCCTTCTGTGCTTCAAGAAGAGGATGCTCTTCTCTCTTTCAGTTGGGTAGCAACAAGGTATGACCCCAATCTGGGGGCTGATGTTGCTGGGTTGGAGGGCAGAAGGGCTCTGCAGAGGGACCTCGACCACCTGCACAGATGGGCAGAGTCCAAGGGGATGGAGCTCAACAAATCCAAGTGCCAGGTGCTGCACTTTGGCCACAACAACCCCATGCAGAGCCACAGGCTGGGCTGGGAGTGGCTGGAGAGCAGCCAAACAGAAAGGGATCTGGGGGTGCTGATTGACACCNATTGAAGAAGGACATTGAGGTGCTTGAGTGTGTCCAGAGAAGGGCAACGAGGCTGGGGAGAGGCCTGGAGCACAGCCCTATGGAGAGAGGCTGAGGGAGCTGGGATTGGTTAGCCTGGAGAAGAGGAGGCTCAGGGGAGACCTTCTTGCTGTCTCCAGCTACCTGCAGGGTGCTTGTAGCCAGGGGGAGGTTGCTTTCTTCTCTCAGGCAAGCAGCAGCAGAACAAGAGGACACAGTCTGAAGCTGTGCCAGGGGAAGTTTAGGCTGGAGGGGAGGAGAAAGTTGTTGCCTGAGAGAGTCATTGCCTGCTGGAATGGGCTGCCCAGGGAGGTGGTGGAGTCACCATGGAGGTGTTCAAGGCAGGTTTGGACATGGCACTTGGTGCCATGGTCTGGTCTGGAGGGCTGTGGTGATGGGTTGGACTTGATGATCTTTGAGGTCTCTTCCAACCTTGGTGATACTGTGATATTGTGTGATACTGTGAAGGTCCTTGGACCCCTTCTCCTGCCTCAAACTACTCACAAGCACCTCCTGTTTACCCACAACTTACTCTGCCCCCAAGAAAGTGCAGCCCCATACCCTGACCCAATTTTTGTTTTGTTGGCTTCCCATCTCCAACCTCTTTCTCCTTTGGATCTGAGAGGTGAGGGTCAGGCAGGACACAGCTCACACTCAGGATGTGGGGGAGTGCAGGACAAGGTTCTTTAGGCACCTGATAGCACCTTGAGAAACAGCCACATCTTCTGTGTGGGTGGATCAGTCAAGCAAGGACAGTTGGGACACTCAGATCATCATGGTGAAGGAAAGCCAACAGGATTCCCAGGAAAATCTGACTCCAGCTGCCATCCTCTAGCACCCAAACAGGCATATTAGGAGCAACCTTTGCATCCCAGCAGGATTTGCAGCACTCGGGGAGGAATCCAAGTTCTTAGGCAGGGCAGAGATAAGAGCTGCCAGAGCTGAGCATGTGTCTCCAGTCCTATCATTCAGCTTTATAGTCCCAATAGCTCTTGGAAGCTTTGTGGCCACTGAAATGTCTTCCCTTCCACCTTCCCAAGGGCTCTTGGAAGCCAGGTCAAGCTTTGTGACCACAAAATTTCTTCCCTTCCACCTTCCCAAGGGCTCTTGGAAGCCAGGTCAAGCTTTGTGACCACAAAATTTCTTCCCTTCCACCTTCCCAAGGGCTCTTGGAAGCCAGGTCAAGCTTTGTGACCACCAAAACATCTTCTCTTTCACCTCCTCAGTGGCTCTTGGAAGCCAGGTCAAGCTTTGTGACCACCAAAACATCTTCTCTTTCACCTCCTCAGTGGCTCTTGGAAGCCAGGTCAAGCTTTGTGACCACTGAAACATTTTCCCTTCCATCTCCTCAAAGGCTTTGGGAAGCCAGGTTAAGCTTTGTGGTCATTTCACCTCCTCAAAGGCCCCAAACCCCAGAGAAGAGTGTGGTATTTAGGTTGGCAGGCTGGCTCTCCAAACAATGGGGTGGTTCCAGGCTAAAGCTCCCTGTGGTGCTGTTAGGAAGAAGTCCACAGGAGTTTCTGTTTAGGTAAAAGTACCAAATAAACCCCAGGCTGGGCAGGCTCCAGCACTGAGCTCAACTAAGCATTATCTGGGCCAGCAGCTCAGCACTTGCAGGGTTCCTCCTCTGCTCTCACTGCCCAAGCAGGGGCAGGAGGATCACTTGGACACACTGGTGGCAGGGCTCCAGCACACCAGGCAGTGCTTACCACATGGAGCAGAAGGGGTGCAGACAAGCAACGAGAGCTGCATGAGGCCTGGGGAGTTGTCTGTCCAAAATCCTGGGCTGAAAAGATTTCCCTGGGGCTTTTAAGGGCTTTTAGGAGCTCTCCCAGCTCAAAGCCATTGTCCCTTACCCTATCACTCCCAGCCCTTGTCAAAAGTCCCTCCCCAACTCTCCTGTAGCCCCCTTCAGGTGCTGGAAGGCTGCTCTAAGGTCTGCCTGGAGCCTTCTCTTCTCCAGGCTGAGCAGCCCCAATTCTCTCAGCCTGTCCCCATAGCAGAGGTTCTTCAACCCTCTGCTCCTCTTCATGGGCTCCTCTGGACCCTCTCAACAGTTCCACATCCTTCTTGTGTTGGGAATTCCAAAACTGGCTTCAGTACTCCAGCTGGGATCTCACCAGAGGAGAGTAGAAGGGCAGAGTCACCTCCCTCATCCTGCCAGGACCAGAGTGATGGAGAGAAAAGTAAAGCAGGGAAAGGGGGAGAAGGATGCCAGACAGACAGAGAGGAGAGGCATGGACCAGCAGGATTAGCATTGATAAACTCACAGCTAAAGTGGGCTTATGTCAGCATGCATTACCCAGGAGTGACAGGAGGGGTGGCCTCCCTCAGCTGCCATTTATAAGTGGCAAATTCTCCCTCCATCCTCTTTACTATGAATTAGCTGGCATATGTCTAATCGTCTTTGCAAGCACAACTCAACTGGCAGAGATTAAAGCCTTGCTCCTCCCCCAGACCCAGCACTGCACTTGGCTGCAAGGCAGGACAGTGCCTCTACCTGGCTGCTCAGGCAGGCAGGCTAAGACAAGCCTTCTCCTGTGGCTGCTTTAGATCTCACTCCTTCTCCAGCTGAAGTGATTCTATGATGATCTTAAAGGTCTTTTCCAACCAAAACGATTCTAGGCTGTGACCTGTGGAGAGGAACCTGGGAGTGCTGGTGGAGAACATCCATGGGCAGCAATGTGCCCTGGTGGCCAAGAGGGCCAATGGGATCCTGGGGTGCATTAAGCAGAGTGTGTTCAGCAGATCCAGGGAGGTTCTCCTCCCCCTCTGCTCTGCCCTGGGGAGACCTCATCTTGAGTACTGCCTTCAGTTTTGGGCTCCTCAGTTGAAGGACAGGGATCTGCTGGAGAAGGTCCAGAGAAGGACTCTGAGGATGCTGAGGGGACTGAGCACTGCCTGGTGAGGAGAGGCTGAGGGTCCTGGGGCTGCTTAGGCTGGAGAAGAGAAGGCTGAGAGGGGATTTAATCAATGTTCATAACTATCTGAGGGCTGGGGATCAGGAGTGGGGGGGATAGGCTCTGCTCACTGCTGCCTGGGATAGGACAAGGAGCAATGGATGGAAGCTGCAGCACAGGAGGTTGCAGCTCAACACAAGGGGAAACTTCTTGCCTGGAAGGGTCCCAGAGCCCTGGCACAGGCTGCCCACAGAGGTTGTGGAGTCTCCTTCTGTGGAGCCTTTGCAGGCCTGTCTGAATTTGTTGTGTGTTCCCTGAGCTGGATTGTCTGGTTCTACTCTGGCAGGGGGTTGGACTGGATGAGCTCCTTGGGTCCCTTTCAACCGCTGACATCCTGTGAGCCTGTGATCCTGTGATCCTGTGATCCTGTGATCCTGTGACCTGCCCAGGCTCCCTTGGTGGTTATTCAGATCAGGGATTTCTTGGTCTGAGGTTTGGTGAGGTGGCAACAGAAGGATGGAGACTCCCTTTTGCTAAGGAGTCCTATGGAAAAGACAAGGAGTGATGGGCACAAGTTACTGCTGGGGAGATTCCCACTGGAGACAATTTTTTCCTGTGGCAGCAGTGGATTCCCCTACATTGGTCAGTTTTAAGACTCAGCTTGCCAGGCTGCTGGGCCAGCTCATTGCAACTACACTGTCACCTAAACAGGTTGGAGCAGATGAGCCTTGGGGCCCCTTCCAACCTGGCATTCTGGGATTCAGTGATCTGGATTTAACTGGGGAGCTCAGTGCTGTCTGCTGGAGGCATGCAGAGCAGAGCCAGGCTGGTGAAACCCAAGGCTCTCACTCAACACCCCCACAGTGTGGGGGCTGTTTGCCTGGCTGGCTGCTCACCCCACGGGGTGTGTGTTGCTTGGCGAGCAGCAAGGTGCTGCCTGGGTGGTGGGGAGACCCTTGGCTGACACCTTCACTCCTAGTCAAGCATGTCAAAACAATCCTGGAGAGGCTGCAAAAGTCAGCTGGTGGGCAAGGCTGCCCCACCACAGCAGCAAGAGCCCTCAGAGCCAGAATCAACAGGAAGAGATGGAGCAAAGGTGGTTAGAGGGACACAGGTCTGCTGGGAGGCACTGCAAAAGGAACTCTTCTTACCTGCTCAGTGAGGGTTCTTCACACTGAGGGTTCTGAGACACTGCAACAGGGAGACTGTGGATGCTTCTTCCCTGGAGGTGTCCAAGGCCAGGCTGGATGGAGCCTTGAGCAGCTTGGGCTAGTGGGAGGTGTCCCTGCTCATGGCAGGGGAGTTGGAACTGGATGATTTTTAAGGTCCCTTCCAACCTAATCTATGAATCTATGACTTGAATATCTGACTGCTCCCCTGCTGTGACACTGAGGAACCAGAGCAGGTCCTTCAGCCCCAGGCATCAGCAGCCCAAGTGTAAGATCAGGGCTGTGGGAGCTCCAAGCATTGCAGGACATCTAAACTCTCCTTAAGTAAATATTTTTTTCCTTCTCTATCCCTTCTCTTCTTGCCAAACCAGAGATGAAGTCAACAGAGCATTAACTCAAACAGTAAGTCTGTGAATCAGTGCTAAGTGGGATCAGGAGGGAGAGGAATCATCAGGCAGAAGGAAATGCAAGCATTGGAACAGGCTGCTCAGGGAGATGGTACAGTCCTCATCACTGGAGGTGTTCAAGAAATGTGTGGCCATGGTACCTGGGGACATGGTTTGTGGCCATGGTGGTGCTAGGTTGACCTCTGGACTCGGGGGTCTTTGAGGACTTTTCCACCCACAACAATTCTGTGGTTCTGTGAATCTATGATTCTGTCATCTCCTTCCCTCTGAGGGTCAGACCTTGCTCCCCCATCCCAGGCAGAGGAAGAAGGGTGCAGTATGCATCTTCTCCACCCAGCCCCAGCCCAGGGAAAGTGACACTTGCCATTGGCAGCATCCAGCAGCATCAGATCCTGAGCAGGGTCACCAGCCTGAGCGCCTAACCTGCCGCTCTGCGAGTTGGTGCCATCTCCCAGGCTCCCCTTGGCACAGGAGGAGAGCAGTGTAACGTGATAATGACCAGCTGGCCTTGTAATCTGCAGCTCTGGTTTGCTGGGGGATGGGGCAGGAGGGAGAGGACTTGGCTGTGAACGGAGCCAGAGCAAATCCGTAGCACAATGCGGGCAGCCCGAGGGGTGCTCACCGCCTGGTGGGGCAGCCAGATGCTGTTTGTTCAGCAAGGGGAGAAAATGATGGAGAGCACCAGCCCCACGCAACAGCTCCCTCCCACCTCTGCGCTGCACTGGGGCCGCTGGTGGGATGCCAGCTCCCATCCCAGCTGCAGCTCAGGGGGATGCTGAGAGCCAGGTAGGCAGCGTGGTGCCGGGAAGCCGGGGAGACCTGGTTCCCAGGCTCTAATTAGTATCACTCTCTTCTCCACCCCTGGACCAGCACTGAGGGTAAGTGAGCTCGACTCGGGGCTCCCCAGGGATGCAGACTCCTCCAGGTCATGAGCAGCTTGGAGACAGCTGCAGGGAGCTCTGAGCAGCCTTCAGCAGCGGCTGCAGGAGCAGAAGGCAGCTGTGCTCATCTCTCGAGGGGGGGTTAGCTGGCTCCTCTAGCTGGCTGTTACCCCACCACGCTGTTGCTGACAGCCCCCGGAGGAATGCAAACCTTCCCCCCACCCCAGACCCTCTGCAAACGTGCTGCTGGGAGGTGGAGGGCAGAGTATTTATTTAGCAGGGAAAGGTTTTGTGCAGGGCCTGCTGACCACAGCCCTGAGAGCCCTGGTGCAGAAAACAACCTCAGAAAACTGCCTCTAATTAGAGGGTGGAGTTAAAAATATCCCTGGTCCATAAACAGAGAGAGGCAGACAGGGAAAAGGCAGATGCCAGTGTGACTGACGCCCCAGGAGGGAACCGAGATTAGGAGAGACTCAGCCTCACACATAGAGATGATTCAAAATAGCCCAGCATATGCCTGAGCAATGAACTGGGGAGAAGGATGGGACTGGAGGAGGAGTGGGGTCATGGAATCAACAACTTGTCTAGACTGCAGCAGACAAAAAAAAAGAGATGCTAAGCTAGGGGAGAGGCACTGCAGCAGGAGTGCAGCCGTGGAAATCTGCCCCAGCAAGCACAGTCATAGATGGTAGGGGCTGGAAGGAACCTTTGGGGCAGCACTCAGGAAGGAGAGAAGCAGGCCAGAGACCTGTGTCTGTTCCCAGAGCTGCTGGGAATGGCTTTAGGTGAGTGCCATATCTGCAAAGTGCATCCTTAGATCAGAAGTGATGTAGATAAATCAGAGTCTTTCCATCTACAGAGCCTAAAGCCACTCTAGAAATTCTCCAAGCCAAGGCAGGGATTTGCTTCCAAATGTTCCTGTCCAGCCTTTACAAAGGGACTTTTTGCAAGGGCTTGGAAGTGACAGGACAAGAGGGAAGGGATTGAAGCTTGAGGAGGGCAGATTTAGGCTGCAGATTACAAAGAAATTCCTGACAGTGAGGGTGAGGAGACACTGGAACAAGGTGCCCATGAAGGTTGTGGATGCCCCCTCCCTGGAGGTGTTCAAGGCTGGGTTGAATGAGGCTTTAAGCAACCTGGTCTAGTGGCAGGTGTCTAGGGGGAGGTCTAGTGGGAGGATTAGAACTGGATGACTTTTAAGATCCCTTTCAACCCAAACTGCTCTATCTATGAATCTGTGAAACAGCCTGGTTCAGCCAGGGCTGGGCTACAGCTCCCCCTGAAGTGGTGGCATCCTGCTCACCAGAGGGACTTTCTCTGTCTCATTGACAGGTTACCTCCAGGTCTGCTGTCCCCTAAGCAGGGCTGCACAATCCCCTCCTGACTCTGAGAGGAGCCAAACTGGTGTCTGCCAGGACCTCCTTATTCACAGGAGTGCAGACCAGCTTGCCACAAACACAGCTTCAAAGTGCAAAGAGGTCTGGAGAAAAGCTCATGGCTGGGAAAGGTCCAGATGGACAGCCCTGAGGACTCAGACAGGCTGCTCCTCTGCACGCAAGGTATGTCACAGCTCATTGGAGAGCCCTTGGATAATAACAGCCCTGCCTGCCATGTGTGCTGCTATTGAAAACTCATTGTGACAGGCACAGCCTGCTAATACAGGTTTGAGCAGCTTCTTCCCAGCAGGGCTTCAACCTCAGGTTGGTCCTCCAGGCACTACAAGCATCAAAAAGAGATCCTTTCTTCCTGAGTTGCCTTTATCTGCTTTCAGATCCCAAGCACTCAGTGTACAGCATGCTCCATGCAACCTTGAGAAATCCCTAAGGTGATTTTTGAGAAATCTTTGAGAAATCTTTGAGAAATCCCTAAGGTGATTTTTGAGCCTGCAGTGTGCACAGGCAGCCCAGACAGTGACAGAGTCCTGGGCTGCATCAAGGGCAGTGTGGGCAGCAGGGCAAGGGAGGGGATTCTGCCCCTTTACTCTGCTCTC
>VWZE01009211.1:1095-11346 GCA_013396675.1 Eubucco bourcierii | reverse complement strand
CTGCTGGAGCCGCGTCCGCGCTGCCGCTTCTGCTCATGCCGCCCGCATCCCCGTCCCGGGGCGGCGGCACCCGCCGGGCACCGGGGAAGAGGGGGGATGCTACTGTCCCGATCGCGATCCCGCGGAACGGGCGGATGCGCTGCCCCCGGTCGCCGTCCCGGGGAAGAAGGGCAAACGCTGCCCCGGCTCCGTACCGGGAGGGATGCGCTGTCCCGAGCTTCGGTCCCGGGGAGGGTAGGGATGCGCTGCCCCGGGGGGATGCTGGGACGGGACACCGAGCCGGACGGGGGGACCGGGACCGGCTCCTTGTTGCCCGCAGCTAGGATCCGCTCGCTCCCCGGGCAGGAGCGCGGTGCTGCGGGGAGTGTTTGGGGTGGACGGAAACAAGAGTGGGGGGGAAACAGCCCAAAGCCAGCTGAGCAAGGAGCGGGTCCAGGGCTGGGGGTGCCAGGAATGTGCAGGCTCGGCAGCAGGACACTGGTGCCTATTCAGGAGCAGGCACAGGCACCCATTGTTCCGGGGGCCCCGCATGAGTGTTTGCAGTTTTAATTGCAAAAACATTTGCTAATTCCGCTCAGGAATGAATTTGGGCTCATTTGTTGTCTGGCTATTAATAGTGGGAGGGGGGGAATGAGGAGGGGGCACAGCAGCCGGTGGGTTTGCAAGCATCACCCTCCCCCCGCTGTCTGGCCAGGTGGCAAGAGGAGAGCTGGGATGGAGCAGGGTCGAGGGGCACAATCAGCAACTGATGGCTGCAACACCCAGGGCTGCACACACCCGCACACCACTACAGACACGCACCTGGCTGCTTTGGGTCAACTCGAGACTTTCAGTATGCCTCAAACAGTTTATCTAAGGGCACAGCAATTCTCCAAGGACTCCAAATAACTTGCAGAGCCTCTTGGGTCTCGAATAAAGCAAGATCTGGGCACTCTGTACCCAAAGAAGTGAGCGGAGGGGTGAGAAGATGACTCTGATGCTGGTTTGCAGTGAGGAGGTGGCTGTCACGCGCTCTGGGGTCTGCTGTTCACTTGCTGTTTGCTGTGGTTTGTGGCAGAGGCAGTTTCAGCAGGAGAAATGGGGAGTGCTTGATTCTGGAGCATCACAGAGTCTTCTTCCAGGTGTTGACTCTGGGCTGGGATGCTCCACTTGAAGGAGAAGGAGGACAGAGTTAAGACAACTTTTCCCTACAGTTGGGCTGCCAGGTAGAAAGGTGCCACATTTCCTTCCTCTGTTGTGTGAGCAGTGCTGAAGGGTCCTGCTGGATCTGGCCACGAAGGTAGTGCAGGCTGGGAGTGAGTTACAGACACTTCTGCACTTCTTTAGACAGGCAAAAGTTGCCAAACACCACTGGTTGCACATCTCTGCCTGACAACACTTAGCTGGAGAGTAAACCAGGTGCTAACAGGGTTTGCTCTTCCTAGAAGTACAAAGGGTGATGGCCAAATGCTGTTTTCATTTCCAACTGTTCTCAGATTTGGGGTCTTAAGCCTAGAAGAGTGAGGTTGAGACTACAAAAGTTTGCTCCACTACACTTGGACTTTATCCATCCCACTCAGCTGGGGGTGTGCTGCCAGCAGGCCATGAAACTAAAGATGTACTGAAGTATGCTCCAGGCCTGGTGCAGGATGTTGGGATAGGAGTGAGACCATAAGGGTGTGTTTGGTGCTAGCTGACTGCTTGGAAGAAAACAAGGCACAAAAATGGATTTGACAGAGCTAACGAGGTGGTGAGATCCCAAGCTGCAAAATTACAATCAGAGAATAGTAGAGGTTGGAAGGGACCTCTGGAGATTTATAGAGTGGGTTGGGTTGGAAGGGAACTTAAAGCTCATCCAGTTCCAACCCCCTGCCATGGACTGGGACACCTCCCACCAGCACAGGTTGCTTAAAGCCTCATCCAGCCTGGCCTTGAACACCTCCAGGGAGGGGACATCCACAGCCTCCCTGGGCAACCTGTGCCAGTGTCTCCCTACCCACACTGTCAAGAATTTCTTCCTAATATCCAGTCTCAATCTTCCCTTTTCCAGCTCCAAGCCATCCCACCTTGTCCTATCACTACAAGCCCTTGTCAAAAGTCCCTCCCCAGCTCTCCTGTAGCCCATTTCAGGTACTGGAAGACTGCTGTAAGGTCTCTTCAGACTCTTCTATTCTCCAGATCATCCAGTCCAACTCCTCTGCCAAAGCAGGGTCACCTAGATTCATAGAATCAGTCAGGGTTGGAAGGGACCTCAAGGATCAGCCAGTTCCAACCCCCCTGCCATGCCCAGGGACACCTCACACCAGCTCAGGCTGGCCACAGCCTCATCCAGCCTGGCCTTAAACACCTCCAGGGATGA
The DNA here is from genome assembly GCA_013396675.1 of Eubucco bourcierii. Lineage (NCBI taxonomy): Eukaryota > Metazoa > Chordata > Aves > Piciformes > Ramphastidae > Eubucco > Eubucco bourcierii. The sequence goes on along the minus strand of VWZE01009211.1, from coordinate 9,008 downwards.
GGCTTCCACCACCTCCCTGGACAACCCCTGCCAGGCTCTCACCACCCTCATGCTGAACAACTTCTTCCTAACATTCAGTCTGACTCTCCTCATTTCCAGCTTTGTTCCATTCCCCCCACTCCTATCACTTCCTGACTGCCTAAAAAATTCCTCCCCAGCTTCTTTGTAGCCCACTTAAGATACTGCAAGGTCACAATAAGGTCACCTCAGAGCCTTCTCCTCTCCAGACTGAACAGCCCCAACTCCCTCAGTCTCTCCTCAGGACCTGGGGCAGGTCCCACAGGAATGCACTCAGATAGGTCTTGAAAATCTGCAGAGAAGACTCCACAACTTCTCTGGGCAGCCTGCTCCAGGGCTCCAGCACCCTCACCCCAAAGAAGTTTCTCCTCACATTGGACTCTTAAGTGTGCTTTGGACTCTTAAGATGCTGCTGAGGATGTGAGTCTAAGGCATTGCCTCCTGCTGCAGTGTTCTTGCCAGGATGGACACTGCCCTGGGTCACAGCCTCAAAACATTGCCACAGAACAAGAGCCAGTGAAGCATGGAGCACTCTGCATGCCCTGCTCTAGGCACTAGAAGCATCTAAAGATTCTGCACATCAGGGAAATGCCATGGCCATAATTACACCAGTGGAAGCTGCTGGCATCAGGGATGGAAAGAGAGGCTTGCAACTGACATCGGCGTTAGGTCCTGCTTTGAGGTCTCTGTTAAAGCTCCCCCGTGGAAAGAGACACATTTGGATGTTGAAGGCTTCACATGCAGAGCTGTGGAGACCTTCCCAAAACTCTCAAGTATTTCCTGTTGGAAATAAAAATGTTGATATGGGGAGATAGGGCAAGCTGCTGGCAGATCCCAGTGTGAGAGCTCAGTATCAAATCTCCTTTTGCTTCAATTTCATTCCAAACGTTGGTTTTTCTGCAAAGGGCTTTTTCTGCTCTCCAGAGCAGAAGTTCTCATTTCCCTGTTTGTTTTGGTTGGGTTTGTGAGTTGGTTTGGTTTTTTGTTTTTAATAATTATTTCTTTATTTAATACATGAGGTCCATCTGTCCCAGCCACCAACAACTGTTCTGAGGCAGCTGTCGGTGCCAAAAATCACTTGGGTGGAAATGTTGTCAGCCCAGCTCCAAGTTCTGATGAGTTGCCTGTTGGGATTGTCTGATGGGAAGCATTTGCAGGATTGTTTTCTTTTCAACAGGCAGGGGTGGGGGGGAAGAAAAAAAAAAATAAGTAAATGAAATGAAATTGGGCTAAGCAGCTTTGAGAGCCATGCCAATAAAAAAATTCTTAGGAAGGGCTTGGCGTTGCTATTTGGGTCAGCAAGATGTGGCCTCAGCAGCAAAGCGTGGTTGGGTGCACATCTACTTTACAGCTGTTGACAAAGAACGTGACACCAGCACATTCCCTCTTGCTCTGAATGCTTCTGAGGGTCACTGAAGCACCAGCAGAGCCCAAGAGGAAAATGTGTTTTAGCGAGGAGAAGGAGCTGCAGCTTGAGGCATTGCTCTGCTGTCAACTTCGCTGCTTGCACTGAGCTGTTTATTTCTCTTGTGCAAGTTGAATTCTGGGGCTCTTGGTCCACTCTGGCTGTTGTTCAGTTATCTGTCCACATGCTGAGGATTCACAGATTGCATTGGGTTGGAAGGGACCCTCAGAGGTCAGCTTGTCCAACCCTTCTGCTGTCAGCAGGGACACCTTCAACTAGAGCAGGCTGCTCAGGGTTGCATCAAGTCTGATCTTGAATGTCTCCAGGGATGGAGCCTCAAACACCTCCCATTCCAGTGTCTCCCCACTCTCAAGAATTTATTCCTCATCTCCAGTCTAAATCTGCCTTCTTCCAGCTCAAACCACTGCTCCTCATCCTGACACTCCCAGCCCTTGTCAAAAATCCCTCCCCAGCAGCCTCTTCAGGTACTGGAAGGCTGCTCGGAGATCACCCTGGAGCCTTCTCCAGCTCCAGCTGTCCCAGCCTGTCCCTATAGGAAAGGCTCTTCAGCCCTCTGATCATCTTGGTGGCCTCCTCTGGACCCACCCTAGCAGGTCCTTCTTGTGTTGGGTCCCCCAGAGCTGGATGTAGAACTGCAGGTGAGATCACACCAGAGCAGAGGAGTAGAATCCCCCCTCTGCACGTGGGGAGCTGCCAAAAATCACCTAAACAGGTAAACCAAGAGGAGTGAGCTTCTGCATTTAGCTTCACAACCTGGGACAAAAGCTGCTCTGCTGTGGGTGGGTCTGGCTTCTGCCCTTCCAACCAGTCTGCCCCTAACTTGAGGGTCTCACTGCTGCTCTCCTTGCAGCTCGCTTGGGTTATTATTTCTGTTTCTCTTGCAAATGGTGCACGCTGCTTTACCAGCCCCAGTGATGAGTGTTTGTCTGCTGGAGCAGAACTGGCCTCCCAGTTGTATATTTAGAGCTAATGCTTCACAGTTGATTGCTTCAAGCCCTGATGATCTGGAGGAGGTTGGTGAACTCCTTACAGAGCAGGCCTGGGGTGGTGGGAGGGACTGGGAGCAAGGGGAAAAGATTTCCAGGGACCAAGGGGATCCTTGAGAGTCCTGTTCTGCAAAACAAGAGCTTGCTGAGGTGCCCCTCAACCAGAGGAGACAAACAGGCCACCAGCTTGTAGGCACAGAGCTGCTTTGAAACTGCTGTTTATAGGAAAAGAGATGAATTCAAGATAGAAAATTAATTAGGATAATTACATTCTCAATCTGGCTTCTCAATCAGCTGCAATAGGAACTGCACCATCTTTTCCCAATTGATAAGGGCTGTTTGCTTTCCCTCTGAACCCCCCCAGGGAGTATCAGGAGACACAGGATCCAAACCCAACCCAACCACTAAACTCAGCTCCACGTAGAGGAGGAGTAAAGGGTGTGTGTGCCCTGCAACAAAACCCATTCCTTGGCTGAGTCGGGACAGGGCCTAAGAACCACTTAATGGCTTTAATTGCACTAATGAATGTTGTGGACACAGCCTTAATTTTCACCCAAAGGGGCTGGATTGCTGCTTGGGTGTAGTCATGTCAATAGCTGTGCTTGGGGCAGGGGAAATAATCTGCTGGGTTGCAGCTTTCCAGCTCTCATGCTGGAAACCAGAGTTTTCAGCCTCAGGAAAATAAACAAGCACATCAAATCTGGGCTTGTTTTGGGGTTTTTTATTTTTGTTTTGGCTGGAAAGCTCAAGTCCTTGAGCTCATGGCCCTTCAGAGTGCTGACACCCTCAGTATTGACTTGAGAGGGATTGTTTGGAGAGTGGGATTCTTCTTCTAGAGGCTTACCCAGCACAAATGTGCATCTGTGGGGAAAGAGGAGAGCAAAGCACTCCCTGGCCTTCACCAGAGCACTGGTCTGGAGGATAAGCAACTCCTCACAAACCTCTGCTTCCCACTTTAGCTGAGCAGAGGCCACGCAGGCTTCCCCTGGGGATGAAAATTGAGGGAGGTGTGTGTAAAGATGGTGGCACTCTGGGACATGGTTTAGTGGCCACAGCGGTGTTAGGTCGATGCTTGCACTTAGAGGTCTTCTCCAACCCTAACAGTTCTGTGATGCTTCCTGCACAGCAATGGCCAGCTGAGGGTCTGTCATCACTCCTTCCTCAGCACCCCCTGGCTTGGATTGCCTTGCTGCACTTGTAAGGAAGCTTTGTGTGGCTCCTGTGCCCCAGCTCAGCTGTCTTCATGCACAGCTTGGAAGTGCAAAACCAGGACAGCTGCATAATTGAGCTGGTGCCCAATTCTTATTAGAGCAGCATCCTAAGCCTGGCCTTCACATTTCTTTTAAAACTCACTAATATGAAAGAAGAGAGGTCTAAAGAGAGAGAGAGAGAATTCCCCTGCAGTTCTTAAGTGGCCTGTCAAAGCTCCTTCTCTGCTGCCTTGGGTGTTGAAGGAAATTGCTTTTGGTGCATGCTCCAAAGCAGGCGAGCGGCAGAGAAAAAGAGCAGCAGATGCAGAAGGAACATTTATAAATGAGAGCTGGCAAAACCAACCAACCAACAACACCAAAAAAGTAAAAATCAAAATCATCTCTGCCATTTCCCCTGGTTCCTGAGAACACAGCTGGGGAGGATTCCCAGGGACTCACCTGCAAAGTGCTGAGTGCTGTCAAATGGAGTCCAGTCAACAGTGGGCTGGCATCAGCTAATTAAATGGAGAAACCAACCCTGTACATGCTGTAACCTGACAGCCCACAGGTACCTGAGATGGGCTCCAAAAGTTAATGGGCATTGTTCTGTCATGCAAGAATCAGTTGTCAGTCTAAATAAATAGAGTGGATTTGGTTTATGGAGTGTTCCTGGTGGGCTGGAGCACAGGGGCTTAGCACAGAGCCACTTACAAGGGGAAATGAATGATTCAGCCCAGCAGCAGATGAAGGAGATGAAATTAAATTGTGTTTAGATAATGCTCAAGGTTTTATTTCTTTTTTTTTTCCCTTTTTTTTTTTTTTAAATGTTATTTATTTTAAAGTCATAAATCCCAAGGATTTGAGAGTTAAAGCCAGAACATACTCTAACCTCCTCCCATCAATGTACCTGATTGTTACACCACAGATGTAAGATCTGGTGGGGTTTGAGGAGCTCTCTTAGTTCATCTGGGCACATCTGGCTGGTTTGGAGGCACTGAGCTTTAACCTTGCAGCCTGCTGTGTCTGTGGCACGTGGCTAGGAGGAAGCAGTTGACAATGCTCAGCAGCAATGCAAGGGTTTAGCTGAGGGAGCTGTGGTTGCTCAGCCTGGAGAAGACTCCAGGGTGACCTCAGAGCTGCCTTCCAGTACCTATAACATCCCTTCAGGAAGACTGAAGAGAGACCTCTTTTAAAGGTGTCTAGAGACAAGACAAGGGGGAATGGTTTGAAGATGAGGAAGAACAGGGTTAGACTGGAGCTGAGGAAGAAGGTGTTCAGTATGGGGGGGGTGGGGGTGGGGTGAGACTCTGGAAGAGGCTGCCCAGGGAAGTTGTGGATGCCTGCTTCCTGGAGGTGTTTAAAGCCAGGCTGGATGAGGCCCTGAGCAGCTAAGTCAAGTTGAGTGATGTCCCTGCTCATGGCAGAGGCATCAACCCAGCACCACCATAGCCACTAAACCCTGTCCCCAAGTGCCATGGCCACACATTTCTTCAACACCTCCAGGGATGGGAACTCCACCACCTCCCTGGGCAGCCTCTTCCAGAGTCTTACCCCCCTCATACTGAACACCCTCTTCCTCAGATCCAGCCTAACCCTGCTCTCCCTCAGCTCATCACTCTTGCAGCAAAGAAATTGTTCCTCATCTCCAACCTAAACCTCCGCTGGCACAATTTCAGACCATTTCAAGGCTCCTTTCAAGGAGCTGCAGAGAGCATTGAGGTCTCCCCTCAGCCTCCTCTGCTCCCTCAGCTCCCAGCTCCCTCAGCTGCTCTTCCCCAACCCCTGTCCTCACCACCCTCATACTGAACACCCTCTTCCTCAGATCCAGCCTTATCCTGCTCTCCCTCAGCTCATCCCTCTTGCAGCAAAGCAATTGCTCCTCATCTCCAACCTAAACTTCCCCTGGCACAATTTCAGGCCATTTCAAGGCTCCTTTCAAGTTGCTGCAGAGAGCCATGAGGTCTCCCCTCAACCTCCTCTAAACACCCCCAGTTCCCTCAGCTGCTCCTCCCCAGCCCTGTCCTCCAGACCCTTCCCCATCTTGGTTACCCTTCTCTGGACCTGCTCCAACCCCTCATGATGCGAATGGCTGCGTGAGCAGCCCCTGAACTGCAGCAGTGGAATGAACCAAGTGTGTCCATGAGCAAAGCAGCTTCTGCCCTGCACCTTGAGGGTCCATTAAGGAGGTTGCTGCCTGCTAATGGACTTCCTCCTGAGGGCTCTGGCTGCTAACACTCTCTTGAATGATTTCCGGGAGCTTCCAGGGTTACCAGCAGGGAAGGTGTTGCAAAGTCCTGCCAGTTCCTGCTGCTTCTGTCAAATAGCTTTTATTCCCCACCCCCACCCCTCCTCAAAGGATCTTATCAACAGCTATTTTTAATGCCCACTTTAAATCCTTGCTTTAATCTTTTTCTGCATTGATCTCTGCAAAAACCCAAAGAGAGGGGAAAAAACAAAACAAAACAAAACAAGCCAAAAACCAACCAACATTTCTTTAGCCCCAACCACATCGTTTGGAGTTGGTTATTTTTAGAGCCTGCCAAACATCCGCCAGGTCCTCTGCAGCCCTTGGAAAGGGAAGTCCCAGCTCTGTGGACAGCAGTGAGTGACTTCCAGGGCTGGAATCTAAACATCTCAACAAACTTCCCCCTCACTTTTCAAGGACAGGAGTGTCCCACCACCCCACCCCCCCAACCCCCCCACTTTGGGACCTCTGTCCTTGAAAAGTGAGGGAGAGGTTTGTCGTTGAGGTGTTTGGATTCCAACAACCAGGACTGGATGCCATGATCCAGGTTAGCTTCAACCACCCTGGCTCTCGACCTAGAAGCTCCTGCAGGCAGAGGAGGTGCTGCTGTATCCTGGAGCCATTGCCTTGTTCAGATTGGAAGAGCCCTCTAAGATCATCCATGCCCTAAGACCACCCTGGCCATGAAACCACATCCCAAAATGCAACATCCACATGTTTCTGGGACACCCCCAGAGATGGTTTGTTGCCCTCTTTGCTGAGGCTGTAGCATCCCTGGATGGGGTGTGGGTTTCTCGGGGAGCAAGGAGCTCATTTCTGCTGCATGATCAAACAACTATTAGCTGGTCGGTGCTGAGGGAGTCATCTTTGCACTGGAGATCTGGAGATGAAAGGCCTTGTAAGAGCTTGCTGAGGCTCCTGGGCTCTCCCTGCAGCAGAAGTGGCTGTCTGAGTTGAGGAGCATCCCTTACTATCTGGTGTTTTCCCTTCCTTTTGGCCCGTTCTCAACATCCCATAAATCACAGGGTGGAGCGGAGCGCTGCCTGCCAACGCTGCCTGCTGGAGGGGAGGTTAAACCAGGTACTGCCTTCTCTCTGCTTCCATCAAAACCCCTCTGCTGGGCCTGGCCAGCACACAGCTGTCCTCAGCCACAGCTCTCCCACACAACAGGGCAAGGGAAGCCCTTTGAAGTCTGCCTTTGGGCTGGCAGCAGCTTCTAAGGCGCTCCCAGTGCCCCCCACCCCTACCCCCCTACCAGTTGCCGACCATGCCTTGAGTTCTCCAAGTCAACAGCTGATCAGGGCTGATAGATCTGCAGGGCTGGCTGGCTGGGGCTCTGCCAGCAGGCAGAGGCGACTCCAGATTCCTGTCATTCGTGGTGCTCCGTGGGCACGGGATGACTCTGGGGTACTGTGCCTGGCGTTGTGCTGAGGCTCTGCGCTCACCCAGCGGCAGCTCGCTCTGGCTCAGCAGCAGAGATTGTTCTCCTGGTGCTCTGCTGGGGGCTCCGTGGTCCTCCTCTTTCTGCAAATATTTGGAACAGATCCTGTTTGGCTGTTCTGACAGCTCGACTCAGCTAGTAAATGACAAAGGCAGGCTGGCCTCGGGCTCACCGTGATAAGGAGCTGCTGTGCAAAGAGGGGAGATGAGAGTCAGGCTGCGAGAGGAGGCAGCAGGCTCTGTGGCAGAGGCTCAGGGGATGAGGCAGTGACCTGGGTTGCCTGCTGCAGCGTGTAAGAGGATCCCGAAGCCTTCCTGGCTGTGATGCTGAGCAGGCTGAAGGAGAGCCAGGGTTTGGGAGCTGTCTGTGCTCCAGTGACAAACATGGCATCGTTCTGGCCGCTTCGGCGCTTCCCAGGAGCCTTCCGACTGCTGCCTCACCACGGGTCACGTCTGAGACAGACACACACACACACACACACACACACACAGAGACACACACAGAGACACACACACACACACAGACACACAGAGACACACACACAGACACACACAGAGACACACACACACACACAGACACACACACACACAGAGACACACACACACAG
>VWZE01009209.1:0-11579 GCA_013396675.1 Eubucco bourcierii | reverse complement strand
GCTGTAAGACAGTTCAGCTTAAGACACTTTCAGAGAACCACAGAATGCCAGGGGCTGGAAGGGAGCTCCAAAGCTCATCCAGACCAACCCCTGCCAGAGCAGCAGCACCCAGAGCAGGGCACACAGAACACATCCAGGCAGGTCTGGAATATCTCCAGAGAGGGAGACTCCACAACCCCCCTGGGCAGCCTGTGGCAGGCTTCTGCCTCCCTCACAGGGACAAAATTCCTCCTCGGGTTCACATGGAACCTCCTGTGCCTCAGCTTCCACCAGTGCCCTTGTGCCCATCAGAGCCTGGCTCCAGCCTCCTGGCACTCACCTGCACATCTTTATCTGCATGAGTCAGGGCACCTTTCAGTCTCTCCAGGCTCCCAGCCCCAGCTCCCTCAGGCTCTCCTCATGAGGAAGATGTTCAACTTTCTTCATCGTCTTTGTAGCTCTGTGATGGAAACTCCCCAGCAGCTCCTGTCCTCCCTCAGCTGGGGGCCCAGAACTGGGCACAATATGTCAGACAGGGCTCAGCAGGGCAGAGGAGAGTGGCAGGAGAACCTCCCTCGACCTATTAACCACAACCCTCTTAATACAGCCCGGAATGGCATTGCCCCTGCTGGGCACAGAGCACATTGCCCTTAAGAGCTCCAGGTGAAGAGGGACAGGGACCTGCTGGAGAGGGTCCAGGGGAGGGCTGTGAGGATGCTGAGGGGACTGAGCACTGCCTGAGGAGGGGAGGCTGAGGGACCTGGGGCTGTGCAGTCTGCAGAGGAGAAGACTGAAAGGGGATTTGATAAATGTTTACAACTATCAGGCCTGGGGGTCAGCAGGGGGGGACAGGCTCTGCTCACTGCTGCCTGGGATAGGACAAACAGCAGTGGATGGAAGCTGCAGCACAGGAGGTTCCAGCTCAACACAAGGGCAAACTTCTTACCTGGAAGGGTCCCAGAGCCCTGGCACAGGCTGCCCAGAGAGGCTGTGGAGTCTCCTTCTGTGGAGCCTTTGCAGGCCTGTCTGGATGTGTTCTGTGTGCCCTCAGCTGCATTGTCTGCTCCTGCTCTGGTAGGAGATTGGACTGGATGAGCTCTTTGGGTCCCTTCCAACCCCTGACATCCTGGGATCCTGTGCCCCTGTGCCCCTGTGATCCTGTGCCCATGTGCCCCTGTGCCCCTGTGCCCCTGTGCCCCTGTGTATCCCAGCGATGCTTCATCTCTTTGCCTGCAGGGCTGGTGCAGGAGGTGGCAGTGCCCAAGCCTTGGGCAGTGCTGTTGGGTTCTGGGCTCAGCCATTGGGCATTTGCTGGGCTGCAGCTCCCAGAGCTGTGCCACTGGAGAAGCTCTCTAAGGTCTCCAGGTCCTGCCATGGGCACTGAACCCTGGCCCCAGCTGCCATGGCCATGTCTGTCAACAACCCCTGCAGGCATGGGCACTCCACCACCTCCCTGGGCAGCCTCTGCCAGTCCCTGACCACTCCTGCAGCCAAGACCTTTCTCCTCCTCTCCAGCCTAACCCTCCCCTGGCACAGTTTTAGGGAGTTTCCTCTCCTTCCATCGCCTGAGCCTAGGGAGCAGAGCCCAACCCCAGCTGGCTCCAGCCTCCTGCCAGGGAGTCATTGAGGTCTCTCCTCAGCCACCTCTTCTGCAGACTGAAGCCTCCCAGCTCCCATGTCCCTCAGGGAACATGCCAGGTGTATGCCATACCCAGCCCTTAGTTAAGCCAGTGGTACCCAGATTATTATGGGAGCTGAAGGCCTGCATGTGCCAGGGCAGGCAGGTGAGCTCCCAGCACCCATTCAGCTCTCTGCAGTCCTTCCAATGCTCCTCTGCTGTGTTTGTCAGACAACTCCTCACAAATCTTCTCCTAACCTCCTGCTGCTCCCTAAAGAGGACAACTGTGAGCTCTGGGGGCTGCTGAGGCTGGACCCCTCTGGGGGCCAGCAGGCTCTGGGCATGGACCCACCTCTTGGTTCTGGCAACTCTGGTTGGCACAGCCAAAGCAGGTGTCTTTGGAGGTCCTCTCTGCAGTGGAGGGATCAGAGTTGGTGCTGAGGCACATCCCTGGGAGAGAAGTGGAAGGGGAAGGTCATTCCACTGAGTGCCCCTTGGCCCTTCTGGAAATGCCCTTCCCATGGTGGCACAGGGCTGCAGTCTGTGCCCTGGTGTGCCTGGTGAGCAGAGCTTTGCTTCTGCCTCAGAGCCCTGCTCACTGCATGGATCTCCCATCAAGGGGATCTCACAGCTGCTTCTGACCCCTCAGGGCCTTTCCCAGGCAGCTGTGGCATCATCCTAGAGTGGCTCTGCCCCCAGCTCCTGAGCACTCTGTGTAGGACCCCCAAGCACTCAGGAGGGGCTGGCTCAAGCCCTAACCCTCTCCTCCAGGGCTGCCCCAGCACAGGCACAGCAAACTGCTCTTGTTATAAAGCACAGAAACCCTCCACGACTGCAGAGCAAGGATCAGCCTCTGCTGAGCTCCAGGGGGCAGGAAGCCCTGGCTGGGGGCTGCACAGCTCCAGGGTATGGCTTTGATTTCCTAGGAAAGCAGAGAGCCCTTCCCAGGCTCTTAAAACCAACCCAACCACCACCAGTGCCACTGGGAACCAGAACTGGAGCAGGCTGACAGCAGGCACAGAGTGCTGGTGCCAGGGGAGCTTTAGGCTGGGCATGAGGAACAATTTCTTCCTCAGAAAGGTTGTCAAGCCCTGGGGAAGGCTGCCCAGGGCAATGGTGGAGTCCCTATGCCAGGAGGTGGTGCTGAGGGCCACGAGCTGGCAGTGCTGGGCTAAGAGTTGGGCTTGGTGACCTGAAAAGTTTTATCCAACCTAAGCAATTCCAAGACTCTATTCATAGAATCATAGAATGGGAAGGTTGGAAGGGACCTCAAGGATCAGCCAGTTCCAACCCCCTGCCATAGGCAGGGACACCTCCCACTGGCACAGGGCACTCAGGGCCTCATCCAACCTGGTCCTGAGCTCCTCCAGGGAGGTTGTGGAGCACAGAATCACCCAACATGATCAAAGATCAAAGATCACATTGGGTGATTCTGTGCTCCACAACCTCCCTGGGCAACCTGTGCCAGTGTCTCACCACCCTCAACCTGTGCCAGTGTCTCACCATCCTCAACCTGTGCCAGTCTCTCACCACCCTCAACCTGTGCCAGTCTCTCACCACCCTCAACCTGTGCCAGTCTCTCACCATCCTCAACCTGTGCCAGTCTCTCACCACCCTCAACCTGTGCCAGTGTCTCACCACCTTCACTGCAAACAACTTCCTCCTAACGTCCAGGATGGGTGTGATGAGTTGGGAAGTTGTTGAGCCTGTGCCACCCAACCCAGAGGTCCTGGCACAGCCAGTGCTGAGACCCTGAGCACAGTTTTCCATGAGCAGGATTTGTGCAACCCACTCACATCCCTGCCTGTGCTCCAGCCAAGGTCTCTGGGAGAATGAGGCATGGGGACAGGGCATGGAGATGCTCCTGGGGTGCTTGTGGTCAGGACTGGAGGGGTCACTGCAGACATGTAGGAGCAGCTTCTGGGGGTCTCACTTCTCTGACAGTTGTGCTTCTGAGTGTAAGGAGTAGAAGAAACAACTGTGGAGAGAGCAGGGATGGCTGTTGTCAGCTGCTCCCTCTTTGAGAGTGGCTGCAGGGAGGAGGGGACCTGGGTCATTGCCACCCAAGCAAACCCAGCTGGAAAGGAGAAATGGCTCCCCTGACCCTGCACTCATGCCCTGACCCTCCCAAAGCAGTCAGAGTTCTCCTGGGAGCAATTTTCAGTTTGGGACTGCATCCAGACAGTTGCAGTGTGCTGCTTAGAGAGCTCCCAAGCTTCTGTCAGAGCCATTTCCTTGACTGCATCTCTCCTGCCCTCCAGCTCATCCCCAGCTGCATCTCTCCTGCCCTCCAGCTCATCCCCAACTGCATCTCTCCTGCCCTCCAGCTCATCCCCAGCTGCATCTCTCCTGCCCTCCAGCTCATCCCCAACTGCATCTCTCCTGCCCTCCAGCTCATCCCCTCATCAGAGATCACGTTGGTTGATTCTGTGCTCCACAACCTCCCTGGAGGTGCTCAGGACCAGGCTGGATGAGGCCTTGAGTGACCTGTACTAGTGGGAGGTGTCCCTGCCTATGGCACAAGGGGGTTGGAACTGGGTGAGCTTTGAGCTCCCTTCCACCCTAACCCCTTCTATGATTCTGTGGTTTGCTCCCTGCCTTGGCTGCTTGCAAGCTCCTTTGGAAAACTGCTGTGAGCCAAGCAACCAGAGGGGATTTTCCCACAAGGCTCCAGCCACAAACAGACCCAAAATCCCAGGACTGTTTCCCAGTCACCTCCTCTGTATGCAGTGGGTTAGCATAAGAGGCTCTGGAGCCTTTTGCTGGCCTCCTGCCCAAGTGTGACTTTGATTTGGTGCCCAGCTGGAGCTGAGCTGCAAAGTTCAAAGTGATTTCATTTGGAAAGTGGTGCCAAGAGAGCTCCAGGGTCCCAAAAAAGGATTGGTGAGGAAGAAAGGCTGAGAGAACTGGAGCTGTCTGGAGAAGAGAAGGCTGAGAGGGAATCTGATCCATGTCTGAGGGGTGGGGGTGAAGAAGGAAGGGTGCAGGCTCCTTTTGGTGGTGCCCAGTGAAGGGGCAAGGAACAACAGGTACCAGCTGGAACCCAGGAGGCTGCAGCTCAGCATAAAGAGATGCTTCCTCACTGTGAGGGTGGAGGAGGCCTGGGGCAGGCTGCCCAGAGAGGCTGTGGAGTCTCCTTTTCTGGAGGCATTCAAAACCCACCTGGATGTGTTCCTGTGGGACCTGCCCTGGGTGATCCTACTCTGGCAGGAGGCGTTGGGCTCAGTGATCTCTGGAGGTCCCTTCCAACCCCTACCATGCTGTGACTCTGTGGCAAGTGTTGGCAAATCATCTTTAGCTGCCTCAGTGTCTAAAAGCATAAGTGTGGGAGCTGAGCATCCTCCCAACCCCTGGCAGTCTGTGAAACCCAAAGATAGTTAAAAGTCACTGAGCTCACTGCAGGAAATCTCTGGACAGCAGCAGCTCTGCTGTGGGGAATGTTTGGACCTGGCCACCTGAAGCCAGCCCTGTTCTGCCTCTACCTATCAGAGATTCACAGAATGGGTTGGGTTGGAAGGGACCTTCAAGATCATCCAGTGCCAACCCTTCTACCGTGGGCATNTCTGGAGCCTTTTGCTGGCCTCCTGCCCAAGTGTGACTTTGATTTGGTGCCCAGCTGGAGCTGAGCTGCAAAGTTCAAAGTGATTTCATTTGGAAAGTGGTGCCAAGAGAGCTCCAGGGTCCCAAAAAAGGATTGGTGAGGAAGAAAGGCTGAGAGAACTGGAGCTGTCTGGAGAAGAGAAGGCTGAGAGGGAATCTGATCCATGTCTGAGGGGTGGGGGTGAAGAAGGAAGGGTGCAGGCTCCTTTTGGTGGTGCCCAGTGAAGGGGCAAGGAACAACAGGTACCAGCTGGAACCCAGGAGGCTGCAGCTCAGCATAAAGAGATGCTTCCTCACTGTGAGGGTGGAGGAGGCCTGGGGCAGGCTGCCCAGAGAGGCTGTGGAGTCTCCTTTTCTGGAGGCATTCAAAACCCACCTGGATGTGTTCCTGTGGGACCTGCCCTGGGTGATCCTACTCTGGCAGGAGGCGTTGGGCTCAGTGATCTCTGGAGGTCCCTTCCAACCCCTACCATGCTGTGACTCTGTGGCAAGTGTTGGCAAATCATCTTTAGCTGCCTCAGTGTCTAAAAGCATAAGTGTGGGAGCTGAGCATCCTCCCAACCCCTGGCAGTCTGTGAAACCCAAAGATAGTTAAAAGTCACTGAGCTCACTGCAGGAAATCTCTGGACAGCAGCAGCTCTGCTGTGGGGAATGTTTGGACCTGGCCACCTGAAGCCAGCCCTGTTCTGCCTCTACCTATCAGAGATTCACAGAATGGGTTGGGTTGGAAGGGACCTTCAAGATCATCCAGTGCCAACCCTTCTACCGTGGGCATGGACACCTCTCACCAGCACAGGGTGCTCAAGGCCTCATCCAGATACCTCCAGGGAGGTTGTGGAGCACAGAAGACCTCCCTGAGCAACTTGTGCCAGTGTCTCACCACCCTCAACCTGTGCCAGTCTCTCCCCACCCTCACTCTCAACAGTCTTCCTCATCTCCACTCTCACTGTCCCCTCTCCCAGCTCAAATCCTTTCTCCCTCCCCCTGTCACCCCCAGCCCTTGCCCAAAGTCCCTCCCCAGCTCTCCTGCATCCCCTTCAGACACTGCAAAGCTGCTCTGAGATCTGCCTGCAGCCTTCTTTCTTAGGCTGGGTTCAGCATTTTCCTGTAAATTCACTCTCCAGAACCTGCTCTTACCCCTGAGGCAGAGGAGGGACTCCAGTGGAAGGGTCACTCATTGGCTTCCCACCCAGGAACCTCCCCTCTGAGGGAGACCTTCCAGAGCAGAGCCTCCTGCTTCAGCTCACACCAAGCCCTGCAGTGCAGCCTGCCTGGAAACAGATGTTAGACAGATGTGGCTGCAGACACACAAGGCTCCTCAGCCTGCCAGGGGTTGCTTTGGTAACATTGAAACACAAACCTCACCTCCAAAGGCTCTGAGCCTTGCCACCAGCACAGCAGGAGACAGTGATGTGATCAAGTCTCCAAACCTGCCTGGAAAGCTTCCAGCCTGGCTCTTGCCTCCAGAAAGCAACAAGGAACTGAGCAGGGCAGGAGCAGGCTGCAGGAACAGCCCCAGGACAGCAAGACCAGGGACTGCAGGAGAGGTTATCAGAGAGGACAGAGACAAACCCCAGCAGCCAGTGAAAGGTGGAGCAGAGAGCAGATGGAGGACTGGTGGTAGGAGCAGGTCATCACTCACCCACCCCCAGCATGGCAGGGAGTGAAAGGGACCTCTGAGCATCATCTGCTCCAAACCCCCTGCTAAAGCACTTGGGCTGATGGCTCTGAGCAGGACTTGCTCTGGAGCCACATCCCCACAGTTTACAGCCACGTCCTGCTGCTTCAGTGCTGTTGGGAAAGGGATCCTTTGGGATCACGTCACCTGTGGGTCCCACTGCAGCTGCATTTCTCAGCAGAGTTTCTGAGGAATCTCAGAAGCACAGAGCCTTAGAGGTTGGAAGAGACCTCCAGAGCTCAGCCCCTTGGAGGCCAAAGTGCCCCTGTGGGACACACACAGCCACCCTCCTTGTAACCACCTCCTCCACCCATCACAGCACCCCTGGGGACCTCTCAGTTCTCCAGAGAACTCAGGAACAGAGAAGGCTGAGAGCAGACCTGAGCAATGTGTGCAGATATATGAGGGGTGGGGGTCAGTGGGGCTCAGAGTTCCCCCAGCCTGAGGTCCATCACTCCCTTGCCACCAGCCCCAGCCCACCCAGCACCAATGTGAGCTCTGCAGTGTGTGCCAGCCCTGCCCCATAATCATGCTCCACACCTGGCAGGAGGGAGGAGGAGGAACCAGGGCAGCAGCAGCCGTGTCCAGGTAGGTCTCAGAGGTTGCCCTTTGCCTCCTCTCCAAGTCCAGGGAGCATTCTACAAACAGTGCCCAGGGCAGCTGTGGCCTCCCATCAGCTAAACCCCTCTGAACCATTCCCCTCCCTTTTCCCAGCTCCTCCTTTCACAGAGGCACAGAGCCTCAGAGGCTGGAAGGGACCTCCAGAGCTCAGCCAGTCCAACCTCCTGCCCAGCATCCATGATCCCCTAGGGCAGGGCACAGGAATGCATCCAGCAGGGTTTGGAAAGTCTCCAGAGCAGGAGACTGCACAACCTCTCTGGGCAGCCTGCCCCAGGGCTCTGGCACCCTCACACCAAACAAGTTTCTCCTCATGTTGAGCTGGAACCTTCTCTGCTCCAGTTTGCAGCTCTTGCTCCTTGGCTTAGTGCTGCTGAGCACCCAAAAGAGATTGGCCTCAGGCACTGACCCCCAGCCCTCAGAGACTGCACCCATTGCTCACATCTCCTCTCAGCCTTCTCTGTTCCAGACCCAACAGCCCCAGGGCTCTCAGGCTCTCTCCAGGGGGAGATGCTCAAGTCCCCCACTCACCCTCGTGGCTCTCTGCTGGACTCTCTCAGCAGGTCTCTGTCTCTCCTCAGCTGGGAGCCCAGAACTGGACACAGGATTCCAGCTGTGCTTATCAAGCCCTTCCAGTGCAGTTCCACCACAAAGTGTCACCTGCAGCAAATGTGTCCTTCCACGCTGCTGGGCCAAAGGGGAAGGGCTCCCCTGGGCTTGGAGCTGTCCCTGTCACCTCCTCCTGGAGCACAGGTCCATGGAGCAGGAGGTGAACAGAGCTGAACCAGCACACTGCAAAAACACCTCCCAGTGAGGGCTGCAGGACCAGAAGTCACTGCTCCCTCCTCTGAGCATGAGGCTGCCTCAGTCCCTTGGTGGTGCCAGCTGAGCAAGCCTCCTCCTTCTAACCTAGGCCAAGATGCCCNCCCCAGATCATCTCAGCCATGCCCTGGGAGGATGTACTGGTGCCAGCACAGCAAAGCCTCACTCAGGGTGGCCCCAGTAGGACACTGTCCTCTCATGGACTCAGGACTGCTGCCCCTGGCCTCTGCCCTGCCTTGCTGCCAGGCATCACTCTCGTTTCCAGCCTGGCACTGAAGAACCAGCACCCAGTCTGTGCTGGTCAGGAGAGGAGCTCCCCCAGCAGTCACTTGGAAGTTACCAACATGCTGACTGCCAGCCTGGTGCCAGTCCTTGCCCTTGGCCCTGGCTGGTGCCCATCCTGCAGGTAGCACCATGCTGACCTGGCTGTGGTTTTGCTGAAGGCTTTCTGCAGGTCAAAGGACACTTCTGTGCCCTGTCCCAGCCTGGCCACGTGGCAGGAGACAGTGCCACAGAGATGCCTGGAGCTGAATCACCAACCCTGTGTGAACCTGGGCAGGTTGCACCACCTGTGACTCACCCCACAGTGCCAGCAGCCAGGGCTGGCTCCCTCCCCCAGCTAGCCCTGGTGATAGCAGCCAAGCCTTACTGCTGACCTGGGCATTTCTCCACCTCTGCAGGAATCCAGACACCCAAAGGGCAAGGTCAAAGGACAGGAAGGGTTTGGGCAGAGTGGCACCACCCTCAAGGAGCAGCCTACTCACCTGGGCACAGGACATGGGAGGTGACACAGAGGGTTCAGCATTTTGGCCTCCTGCACTCTTGCTTGGGCACAGAACAGTTCTGGTTGGAAGAGACTTTCCAGACCATGGAGTTCAACCATTCCCTGCCTCTAGTAAGGGTGGTGCTAAACAATCTCCCTCAGCACCACATCTCTGCCTCACTGAAACCCCTCCAGGGATGGGGATTACACCAACTACCAGGGCAGCCTGTGCCAGTGTTTGAGAAGCCTCTCAGTGAAGAATTTCTTCTGATGTTCTTCTGAGTTCCACCTTCCCTGCTGCAATTTGAAACTACTCCATGACCTCAAATTTAATGCCCTACCATTGCTGTTCTCCCCTCCTGGAGGGCAGGAGAGATGCAGTTGGGGATGAGCTGGAGGGCAGGAGAGATGCAGTTGGGGATGAGCTGGAGGGCAGGAGAGATGCAGTTGGGGATGAGCTGGAGGGCAGGAGCTTCACAACCTCCCTGGGCAACCTGTGCCTGTTTCACCACCCTCAACCTGTGCCAGTCTCTCACCACCCTCACTGCAAACAACTTCCTCCTAACATCCACTTTCAACCTCCCCTCTGCCACTCCAAACCCATTCCCCTTGTCCTGCCATTCCAAGCCCTTCTCAATAGTCCCTCCCCAGCCTTCCTGCAGCCCCCTTCAGACCCTGCAAGGCCACTCCAAGCTCTCCTGGAAGCCTTCTCCTCTCCAGGCTGCACAGCCCCAACTCTCTCAGCCTGTCCTCACAGCAGAGCTGCTGCAGTCCCTTCAGCATCCCTGTGGCCTCCTCTGGAACTTCTCCAACACTTCCATGTCCTGTTCAATAAAGCCTGATGCTGGGTTTGCAGGGGAGGAAGCAGCTCAGCAGCTCCATGCCCCTGCCTGCCTCAGTTCCCAGCTGCATGCAGGTGATTTACAGCAGATGCCAGCAGCTGCTGCAGTGGGAGCTGGGGGCTTGTCTGGCTCCTGAGCCAGGAAGGGCTGATGGTGCCCCCATGGGTATCTGTGCAAGATGCCAGGAATTCACACATCACTGTGCTTGGAAGAGACCTTTCAGAGCATCAAGTCCAACCCTTCCCCCAGCCCTGCCAGGTCACCACTAACCTGTGGCCCTCAGCACCACAACTCCACAACTTTGGAACCCCTCCAGGGATGTGGATTCCCCTGGGCAGCCTGGGCCAGGGCTCAACAGCACTTTTGGGGAAGGAATTATTCCTTGTGTCCAACCTGAACCTCCCCTGGTACAACCTGAGGCCATTTCCTCTTGTTCCTTGGGAACAGAACCCAACCCCAGCTGGCTGCAGCCTCCTCTCAGGGAGCTGCAGAGAGCAATGAGCTCTGCCCTCAGCCTCCTCTTCCCCATGGGTGTCTGTGCAAGATGCCAGCAGGTCACAGAGGTTGGAAGAGACCTTTCAGATCATTAAGCCCAGCCATAAACCCAGCACCACCAGGTCACCACCAAACCATGGGCCTCAGCACCACCTCTACACAGCTTTGGAACCCTTCCAGGGTTGGGGGACTCCTGGGCCAGGGTTTGGCAACCCTTCTGGAGAAGAAATTGTTCATCATGGTCAACCTAAACCTCCCCTGGCAAAACTTGAGGCAATTTCCTCTTGTCTTATCACTTGCTCCTTGGGAGCAGAGCCCAACCTGACCTTGCTCCAACCTCCTCTCAGGGAGCTGCAGAGAGCAATGAGCTCTGCCCTCAGCCTCCTCTTCCCCATGGGTGTCTGTGCAAGATGCCAGCAGGTCACAGAGGTTGGAAGAGACCTTTCAGATCATTAAGCCCAGCCATAAACCCAGCACCACCAGGTCACCACCAAACCATGG
The DNA here is from genome assembly GCA_013396675.1 of Eubucco bourcierii. Lineage (NCBI taxonomy): Eukaryota > Metazoa > Chordata > Aves > Piciformes > Ramphastidae > Eubucco > Eubucco bourcierii. Next base: position 663 of record VWZE01009209.1, on the reverse strand, counting down.
GCCTCAGCACCACCTCTACACAGCTTTGGAACCCTTCCAGGGTTGGGGGACTCCTGGGCCAGGGTTTGGCAACCCTTCTGGAGAAGAAATTGTTCATCATGGTCAACCTAAACCTCCCCTGGCAAAACTTGAGGCAATTTCCTCTTGTCTTATCACTTGCTCCTTGGGAGCAGAGCCCAACCTGACCTTGCTCCAACCTCCTCTCAGGGAGCTGCAGAGAGCAATGAGCTCTGCCCTCAGCCTCCTCTGCTCCACACTGCACACCCCCAGCTCCCTCAGCTGCTCCTCCCCAGCCCTCTTCTTCAGACCCTTCCCAGCTTTTGTGCCCATCTATGGACCTGTTCCAGCAACTTGATGTCTATAGGGGTCAAAGTGCATCCTTTAACCCATGACAGGGCATGCAAGTGGGGTACCAGGGTGGGACAGACCTTGCAAGTATTTCCTGCCTCCTGCAAATAGAATCCTGCTCTTCAGTGGCCTCACTGCTCTGACCACAAAGCCACAGAGTCACAGAGTCAGAACCAGAGAGTCACAGAGTCACAGAGTCAGAACCACAGTCACAGAACCACAGGATCACAGAACCACAGAGTGAGAGAACCACAGACTCAAAACCACAGTATCACAGAACCACAGAGTCACAGAATCACAGAGTCAGAGTCACAG
>VWZE01009208.1:35698-46972 GCA_013396675.1 Eubucco bourcierii | reverse complement strand
TGGTGGCCTCCTCTGGACCTGCTCCAACAGTTCCAAAATGTCCTCTATCAGAGCACTTAGAGCCACAGCTGCAGAGCAGTTGAACATTCTCCCAAGTGTGTAGATGTGCCACTTTGGGACATGGTTTAATGTTCTGTGGTGGTGTTGGGTTGATGGTTGGACCCAATGACCTTAGAGGTCTTGCCCAACCCACACAGTTCTCTGATCTCTACTTTGGTTTTAGGATGGTACTATGAGATGTTCTTTCTGGCAGTTGCCAGATTTAGGAGAAGGGGCAATGGATGCAGACTGAAACACAGAAGGTTTCACTTGACCTCCTTTCCTTTGAGTGTGATGGAGCACTGGAGCAGCTGCCCAGAAAGGTTGTGGAGTCTCTTTGGAGACATTCAAAACCTGCCTGGATGCACTCCTGGGCAACCTGATCTAGGTGAACCTTCATTAGCAGGGGGATTGGACTCGATGATCTCCAGAGGTCCTTCTCAACCCCTACCATTCTATGATTCTCTGTGCCTTTTGCTGCTGCTGTGGCATGAAGGGCTGCAGCAGATTAGTTGTTCTGTGCTGGAGCACAGATTGAGTACATAGACTAGAAACTAAGGAAGCCATCAAAAGTCCTGTGTGGCTCCATGCCACGTCCATTAAAAAATCCAACTGAACGTATTTTCCTGCTTTAAAAAATATTCTGTGAGTGGAAGAGAAGATTTTTTTTTTCCCCCCCACACTTACATTATCTTTTTGTAAAACAAAACTCCCAGATCCCCTTTGTGCACGTTCTCACCACTGAGATGTTATGCACCTCCAGTTCCTCTTTAGTGGGGAAGAGCCTGTGGATGGAACTTCATTAGGTGATTTATGGGCAGGAATAAACAGGATGTGTTGTCCCTGCTAGGGTAGGAGAGGGGCTTCGGGTTGCTGATGGGCAGTGCAAATGACAGCTTTCATGCTGATGTTTTCAGAGGCCCAGGGCAGAGTGAGGACAGTGATAATATGAGAGAAACACACACTCTGCTATCTGTGCTAAACTACAACCAGCTGCAGATCAGGACCACGCAGAGCAGAGTAATTGCAGCTCAATTATTAGGAACTTTTAATGTGTGGTTGTAGCAGAGAGTTGAAAAAGCAGCTGTAGAATGACTGACATTTATAGAATATGAATGGGCCAACTGGGCTCTGGATAGCTACCTACAACTCTGCCTAACTGGGCCAGAAAACTTCTGGGTTTGTAGTTGGAATCCATCAATGGATAGAGTTGGATCACCTTGACTGCATATGATGACAGAAAGACAAAGACAGCCAGAAGCTGTCTTAAAGGTGGTCGAGCAAGTGATAGGATGAGAGGAGGTTTAGGTTGGACACGAGGAACAAATGCTTCCCCCAAAGGGTTGTCAAGCTCTGTAAAAGGCTGTCCCCAGGGGTGGTGGAGACCCCATCCCTGGACAGGGTTCCAAATCCCTGGAGGGGACACAGTTCAGTGAGTGAGTTAGCGTTGGGTTGATGGTTGGACTTGATCTTAGAAGTGACTTCCAACATGAATGATTCTATGAGTCCAAGAAAAATGGTCCCACCTGTTCCCCCACAAAGAGTTATTCACTGCTTCTTTAGCCGTTGTCTGCAAGGACCCCATTTTAACGTGGGTGTTGGAGGACCCTGAGGAAGCCTGGGAAGGGGAATAGTCTGAGTAAGTGCCTGAGGAAACGCTGTTATTCAGACAATGGATCTTATCTGCTTCAGACTCGTCTGTGGATTCTGAAACAAAAGACAGCAAACGTTTTCTGGAGGGTGGAACTGCAACACTCAACCCCAGAAAAACAACATCTTTACATTGATACTATGGAGATGGGCACAGGAAAAAAAACCACAACCCCAAATGAAATCCAAGTGATAGAAATTAAATCAGTAAATAACATCACAGTAAAGGGTAGGGCATCTTAAGCAGCAGGGAGAAGGGAAGGACAGCTTAAGCAGCAGGGAGAAGGGAAGGACAGTTTCAGCGGCAGGGAGAAGGGTAGGGCAGTTTAAGCAGCAGGGAGAAGGGTAGGGCAGTTTCAGGGGCAGGGAGAAGGGTAGGGCAGTTTCAGCAGCAGGGAGAAGGGTAGGGCAGTTTCAGCGGCAGGGAGAAGGGTAGGGCAGTTTCAGGGGCAGGGAGAAGGGTAGGGCAGTTTCAGGGGCAGGGAGAAGGGTAGGGCAGTTTCAGGGGCAGGGAGAAGGGTAGGGCAGTTTCAGCAGCAGGGAGAAGGGTAGGGCAGTTTCAGCGGCAGGGAGAAGGGTAGGGCAGTTTCAGGGGCAGGGAGAAGGGTAGGGCAGTTTCAGGGGCAGGGAGAAGGGTAGGGCAGTTTCAGCAGCAGGGAGAAGGGTAGGGCAGTTTCAGCGGCAGGGAGAAGGGTAGGGCAGTTTCAGGGGCAGGGAGAAGGGTAGGGCAGTTTCAGGGGCAGGGAGAAGGGTAGGGCAGTTTCAGCAGCAGGGAGAAGGGTAGGGCAGTTTCAGCGGCAGGGAGAAGGGTAGGGCAGTTTCAGGGGCAGGGAGAAGGGTAGGGCAGTTTCAGGGGCAGGGAGAAGGGTAGGGCAGTTTCAGCAGCAGGGAGAAGGGTAGGGCAGTTTCAGCGGCAGGGAGAAGGGTAGGGCAGTTTCAGGGGCAGGGAGAAGGGTAGGGCAGTTTCAGGGGCAGGGAGAAGGGTAGGGCAGTTTCAGGGGCAGGGAGAAGGGTAGGGCAGTTGCAGCAGCAGGGAGAAGGGTAGGGCAGTTTCAGGGGCAGGGAGAAGGGTAGGGCAGTTGCAGCAGCAGGGAGAAGGGTAGGGCAGCTTAAGAAGCAGGGAGAAGGGTAGGGCAGTTTAAGAAATATATCTATCAGTGAAGATCAGAAATGCTTTAATCCAGAAGGTGGTAAATCAAGTTAGTACCTTTCTTGTCCTTGCTCAGAAGAACAAGTTTGGGAGGGTACAATGGAGTCTCTGGTATGGAAGGACGAAGCTCTCCTATCCTCATCTCACTGGCAGGATGTCCAAAGGCATCCTGAGGAACAGAATAATGCAGAGTCAATGTGGGAAACAGAATCCACTTCCAGCAGCAGCAGCAAACCCTTCCAACAAACATGGCACCGAGCTCCCTCCGTGTGGGCTGTGTCTACCCACACTGATTCGGCAGCTCAGCATCTCATCAGCTCCACATCCAACCGTTGTGCACAGTGGGGGGGTGTTCATTCCAGAAACGTGGACAAAACAGGTGGAACCTCCAAGACACCCCAAGGCCGTGTCACCATTTTTGCAGTGATGTTTGAGGTCAGGAAAATGCAGAGTGCCAGTGGGAAAGAAACGCCAAGTGTAGAGCAAACAAATTGCTTCCCGTTTCAGGGGTAAGTATTCCTCATTCCACAAGTCATTCCATAGGTTCCCTGCACCCAGAGCTATAGTTAATTAAAAGAACTTTGTCTCCAAAGGTTTTTGTGCTTAATTAAAAGGGCTCAGATTCCACGAACTTCTCCTTGAGAGTTCACCATATCTTGACCTTCACAGGCTGCCCTGCACAACTCTTTTGCTGTTCTAGATGGGGACAGGGCAGAAAATGACATGAGCTAAAAAGTGGAAAGCAATTGGAATGGAGTCTTAGAAAGAAGTATTTTTAATTATGATTCATTTAATTGGGCTCATTAGATAGCTGGAAGGAAACAAAGGCTCAGGTAGAGAACAGGTTGCCCAGGGAGGTTGTGGATGCTCCCTCCCTGGATGTGTTCAAGGCCAGATTGGATGAGGCCTTGAGTGAGCTGTGCTAGTGGGAGGTGTCCCTGCCTATGGCAGGGGGTTGGAACTGGATGATCCTTGAGGTCCCTTCCAACCTTCCCATTCTATGATTCTATGATTCTATGAACCTGCAGCATTTCTTGGCCCTGGAAGACGATTCAGAAACGAGAAAGGTTCACAGATTTATAGAATGGGTTGGGTTGGAAAGGACCTTAAAGATCATTGAGTTCCAACCCCCTGCCATGGGGCACCTTCCAGTAGACCAGGCTGGCCTTGAAGACCTCCAGAGGGGAGGCTGCTGATACGTGTCTTGAGAAGACAGGGGAGGGGATGGCACTGGAGCAATGATTCTGGTAACCCTGTCCTCAGGAAGGGATTTCAGGAAAGGGACTGGGAAATGAGGAATGTGGGAAACCCACTGTGGGTGTTGGTGCACAGGCTAAGGGAAAGGGAAGTGGTGGAGGTGGAGATGGCAGTCCTCAGAATTTGTGTCAGTGCCAGTCAAGATCCCTCTGGAGAGGGCTATCAGAAACATGCATGGTCTTGGAAGTGAGAGGATGCACTGTGATTGCATTAAGAGGGTGGAAGTTGAAAGAAGGACAGTAAAAATAAAAGGAAGCTTCGGAGAGTTGTTTGGAGGAAATCAATAATTAGCAGCATAAAGGAAGGAAATGGTTAGGAGGAAAGCAGTTAGGAGGGAACTTACACTACTGGAGACTCTATGAGGACCTCAGTACCCTGCCATTTTGCTGTTAAAGGTACTCCAGGGACTTTGCAGAGTGACACCAACGAAGAAATGTAATATTTAGACAAACAATTCATCAAAGGGAGCACTAAACCCCACCCCCACAGTACTCAAATTCAAAATGCTGCTATATATACACATAGGTATTTTTCATTTCAATCACAGAATGTTAGGGGCTAGAAGGGACCTCAAAAGATCATCTAGTCCAACCCCCCCATCATCCTTTCCTCTCCATCCCTTTCCTTTTCCCCTATTTCCCTCTTTTTCCTCTCCATCTCCCTCCTTTTCTTGCTATCTCCTTCCATCTCTTTCCTTTCCTCTCCATCTTCCTCTTTCCCCCATCATCCTTTCCTCTCTATCCCTTTCCTTTTCCTCTCCCCTATTTCCCTCTCCACCTCCCTCCTTTTCTCTCCATCTTCTTCCTTTCCATCTCTTTCCCTTCCTCTCCATCTCCCTCTTTCCCTCATTTCCCTCCTTTTCTCTCCATCTCCTTCCTTTCCATCTCTTTCCTTTCCTCTCCATCTTCCTCTTTCCCCCATCATCCTTTCCTCTCTATCCCTTTCCTTTTCCTCTCCCCTATTTCCCTCTCCACCTCCCTCCTTTTCTCTCCATCTTCTTCCTTTCCATCTCTTTCCTTTCCTCTCCATCTCCCTCTTTCCCTCCATTATCTTTTCCTCTCCATCCCTTTCCTTTCCCCCTATTTTCCTCTTTGTCTCTCTCTCTTTTTCCTCTCCACCTCCCTCCTTTTCTATCTCCTTCCTTTCCTCTCCATCTCCCTCTTTCCCTCCATTATCTTTTCCTCTCCATCCCTTTCCTTTCCCCCTATTTTCCTCTTTGTCTCTCTCTCTTTTTCCTCTCCACCTCCCTCCTTTCAGCACCACCTCTCCTTTCCCACTCTCTCTGTCCCTTTCCCACCCCACACTGCATTTTCCCCTTTTCCCCCCAGTCCCAGAGCACCTGGGTGCTGTTGGAGTCTCCTTCCACCCCAGGTCTCAGCACTTTGCCCTCCCTGCCCACTCCCCTTTCTAATCTGCCCCAGGAAAGGCAGAAGCCCCAAGCTAGCCCAACCTCCTGCTGGCATCACTGGTGAGTGCCCATGGTGCACACTGGGTGGAGGGGATCAACAGCCTGGTGGCCCCCTGGTTAGGCAGGATGGAGAGCTGATGGTCACTCTAACATCACCCACAGGTGCTGGTTGGGACTCCTGACTTAGGCTGAGCTCCTCTCTGTGTAGCTGCTTCTTTCCACTCACTCATGATGAGCTTAAGTACTTGGCTGAGCTGGAAGCTCCTGGGGGAGTAGTGTTGTGTTCTCCTAGAACTGCTTGGCTTGGAAAACCCTCCAAGATCATCAGGCCCAACCTTCAACCCAATCCCACCATGGCCATTACACCATGTCCCCAAGTGCCATGGCCACACATTTGTCGAGCAGCTCCAGGCATGGTGACTCCAGCACCTCCCTGGGCAGCCTGTGCCAGTGCCTGACCACTCTGGCAGAGTCACTTCTGTGACACTTCTGAGCTTCTGACACTTCTGAAACACAGAATGGCAGGGGCTGGAAGGGACCTTGAAGCGTCATCTAGACCACCCCCCTGCCAGAGCAGGAGCACCTACAGCAGCTCACACAGGAATTTAGTTGCTTTTACTCATAAGGAGAAAACTTCCAGAGGTTTACTCTCCATTAACTACTTTGTGGAGCAGAAACAAAGATCTGGAGGAGCGTTTGCCATGTGGCTTACCCTCAAGGAACAGAACTGTATTTACACAACAAAGATTGTAATCCCTCTGTCTCTGGTGTTCTGCTGGAGGTTGGACCCCCACCAAACCAGCAAACAGCTCCCTTCTGAGCCCATTTCATTCACTCCTCCAGTGCTAACACTGAAGCAAACACAGCTACATACATGGTGGAAGGCATCCAAGGCTTCCACCTCCTTTCCCATGCAGACATCCCTTGCTGTGTGTGATATTCCTCACAGGACAGTAGTGATGGATGCACAACTTCAAGCCAACAGCAGTGCAGCAGCATTTGGTTGTTTTTTTCACCCCAGTGCAGCAGCATTTGGTTGTTTTTTTCACCCCAGTGCAGCAGCATTTGGTTGTTTTTTTACCCCAGAGCAGCACAATCATTTCCTAGTGCAGTGCAACAAACTTATGCAAAGCCACTTGTGGGGAAACAAAGAGGTGCACAGCACTGGGTGTGCAATTCTCCACCTTGGAACCAAGAGTGGATGTTTCTTGTACCTCTGAGCTTTTTGTGTATCCTCCTTGTTGCACCTTTGAGCTTTTCATATGTCCTCTTTGCTGCACCTTTGAGCTTTTCATATGTCCTCTTTGCTGCACCTTTGAGCTTTTCATATATTCTATTTGTTGCACCTCTGAGCTTTTTGCATGCTCTCTTTGTTGCACTTTTGAGCTTTTTGCATGCTCTCCTTGTTGCACTTTTGAGCTTTCTGCATGCTCTCCTTGTTGCACCTCTGAGCTTTCTGCATGCTCTCCTTGTTGCACCTCTGAGCTTTCTGCATGCTCTCCTTGTTGCACCTCTGAGCTTTCTGCATGCTCTCCTTGTTGCACCTTTGAGCTTTCTGCATGCTCTCCTTGTTGCACCTCTGAGCTTTCTGCATGCTCTCCTTGTTGCACCTCTGAGCTTTCTGCATGCTCTCCTTGTTGCACCTCTGAGCTTTCTGCATGCTCTCCTTGTTGCACCTTTGAGCTTTCTGCATGCTCTCCTTGTTGCACCTCTGAGCTTTCTGCATGCTCTCCTTGTTGCACCTCTGAGCTTTCTGCATGCTCTCCTTGTTGCACCTCTGAGCTTTCTGCATGCTCTCCTTGTTGCACCTTTGAGCTTTCTGCATGCTCTCCTTGTTGCACCTCTGAGCTTTCTGCATGCTCTCCTTGTTGCACCTCTGAGCTTTCTGCATGCTCTCCTTGTTGCACCTCTGAGCTTTTTGCATGCTCTCCTTGTTGCACCTCTGAGCTTTTTGTATGCTCTCCTTGTTGCACCTCTGAGCTTTTTGCATGCTCTCTTTGTTGCACTTTTGAGCTTTTTGCATGCTCTCCTTGTTGCACCTCTGAGCTTTTTGCATGCTCTCCTTGTTGCACCTCTGAGCTTTCTGCATGCTCTCCTTGTTGCACCTCTGAGCTTTTTGCATGCTCTCCTTGTTGCACCTCTGAGCTTTTTGCATGCTCTCCTTGTTGCACCTCTGAGCTTTTCATAAGCTTTCCCTTCTCCTTCATGTCTGAGCTTTCCAGCTTCTTGTCTGGCTCAGGCAAGGGACTCTCTTGGAATTCTTTATTTTCTCTGTCTTGAACCTAGAATCCCAATATCATTCCATGAAACTTCCAAAGCTCGATGTCAAAAGCTCAAAAGAAAAACTACTTGCTGGAAGAACCAGCTAGGAAGAACCAGCAGTTCCATTCTTGACATAATGATGGGCACAGGGTTATCAGCTGCACAATTTGCTGAAGTTTTTCCAGGTTTCTATTCATTTTTTTTTTGCCCCTTTTACAGCTATTCCAACAGAAATCAATGTACCTCTGAAAGAATTTGGCTGGTCTTTGCCATGGAAGGTGAAATACATGGTAAAACCCCAAATTCCTGTTCAATTTAATTCTACTTTAGGAAGATTTTTTTTTTTCCCCTTACAAGCCCAAGAAGACAAAGATCACTAATAGGAAAACCAAGGGAAAAAAATGTACAAAGTATTAATAAGACCAATTGCAAGAACAAAGGGAGGAGATAAATGCAGTTGTGTTGGGTCAGAACTTACTCTTCAGAACCAAAGCTATAGGTAGAGGATACAGAAGTACAATGAGCTGTTTCTCCAGAGGAAATACATAGTCAAACCCCCTTTAAAATAACTGGAGAAGAGAAATGCCACCAATTATTCATGCTGGCAGCACAAGAACACTAAATTACAGTCTGAAGAGGTGGAATTTTTAGGCCAGCCTAACTCCTAGGGTCTGCTTGTCAGGAATATAAAAGCCTTGGAATGAAGCAGAGAGACACAGCAGGCACAAGGTGGAGGAATGTGTGACCATTAATGATGGAACTGGTCCAGAGGAACACTTGAGTACATGGAGAGGGTTGGCAGTGCTCCTGAACTGGAGAAGATTAGGGCAAGCTGAAGGAGGATAAGCTGCTTGTGAAGAACTGGAGAAGCAAAGAAATAAGGGGAATAAGTCAAGTGGAACTCAGTCCAGGTTTTACTAAAGCTTTAATGGAAGAATAAAAGAGATCATAGAATCATGGAATGGTTTGGGTTGGAAGGGACCTTCAAGATCTCCTGATCTGCTTTTATAATTTCCTCTTATGATCTCCTTTTATGATCTCCTGTTATGCTCAGGTTCCCCCCTGGTGAGTGCAGGGCAGGCTGTGGATGGAGTCTGGTTGGACTGCAGCAGAGCCTTTGGCACTGTCTGCTACAAGAGCTCCTGGCTCAGCTGGCAGCTCCTGGCTTGGACAGATTCACTCTGATATGGGTCAAGAACTGGCTGGACCACCAGAGAGTGGTGGTGAATGGTGCCACATCCAGCTGGCAGCTGGCACCAGTGCTGTGCCCCAGGGATCAGCGCTGGGCACAGTCCTGGTCAACATCTTCATTGATGATCAGGACCAGGGGATTGAGTCCAGCATCAGTGAGTTTGCAGATGACACCAAGTTGGGAGCAGGAGTGGATCTGCTGGAGGGCAGGAGGGCACTGCAGAGGGACCTGGGCAGGCTGCATGGGTGGAGCCAGCTGGGGTTGGCTCTGCTGCCAGGCACCCAGGGACAGAAGGAGGGGACACAGCCTCAAGCTGTGCCAGGGCAGGCTCAGGCTGGATGTGAGGAGGAAGTTGTTGGCAGAGAGAGTGATTGGCATTGGAATGGGCTGCCCAGGGAGGTGGTGGAGTGCCCATGCCTGGAGGTGTTGAAGCCAAGCCTGGCTGGGGCACTTAGTGCCATGGTCTGGTTGGTTGGGTAGGGCTGGGGGATAGGTTGGGCTGGGTGAGCTTGGAGCTCTCTGCCAACCTGCCTGGGTCTATAAGATCATCTAGAAGCAATCCCACTGCCATGGGCAGGGACACCTTCCACTAGTGCAGGTTGCTCAAGGCCCTATCCAACCTGACCTTCAACAGTAAGAAAGAGCTTGATGTGTGGAAAGGGAGAGAAATTGATGTGTGAAAAGGGAGGGAAATTAATGTGTAAAAAAGGAGAGAATTTGCTGTGTGAAAAAGGAGAGAATTTGCTGTGTGAGAAAGGAGAGAATTTGCTGTGTGAAAAAGGAGAGAATTTGCTGTGTGAAAAAGGAAAGAATTTGCTGTGTGAAAAAGAGGAGAATTTGCTGTGTGAGAAAGGAGAGAATTTGCTGTGTGAAAAAGGAGAGAATTTGCTGTGTGAAAAAGGAAAGAATTTGCTGTGTGAAAAAGAGGAGAATTTGCTGTGTGAGAAAGGAGAGAATTTGCTGTGTGAAAAGGAGAGAAATTAATGTGTGAAAAGGGAGAGAATTTGGTAGGGAAAGAGGACCAAGAGCAGAATCGAAGTGTTCAGGTGCAGCTAAACCCCTGAATTATTTACCTTTGATATTTTGGTTTGATGCACTGATCAAAACTGTGCCTTGCTGTTGGGAGGAAGGCTTCTGAAGCCATCTGAAGAGAGGGCTGAAAATGTTTAAGTGTAACTAAAGCAGCTGGTATTGACAGAGCCTCTCCAGCGAGTGCCGGAGGTGGCACAGCTGCCAGTCTGTGCCGTGGAAAACCGAGGAAGGAAAAACTCCTGTCCAAAGGGCACCTTGCAAGGACAATGACTTTGTCAGGATGGCTCAATAACAGAGGAGTGAAAAGACCATCTGATAAATTCTGTTCCCCTTCATTTATCTCTTTTGAACACTAAGAAGATTTGCATCTTCCTGAAGATGTTTCAAGCCTGCTGGTGTTCTTGTAGAGCTGCCCAAGCTTTTAAGCCTGCCAGGGTAAGAGGTTTCCCTCCTCCCCGAACTGTGCTTGCAGAAAATGAGTTTTTAGTGTGAATGTTAATGAGTAGAAAGGCTTTGAGCGGAATGTTCAGCTCTTTGCAGCAGCTTTACACCAGCCTGCAGTCTTCAGGAGCTGACTGTGTTCATGTTGGAAGAGAAGGCTTTGTTCCTGCGCGTACTCACTCGCCTCTGCTGAGCCTACTGAGGGCTCAATTCTGCACCTCACTGCAAATCACTGCTCAGGGGGTGCCCTGAGCTAAAGTTCCCCGCGGTCCCTGAAGCACTCCTGCTGGCTTCATTAATTTCTGACAAGGTTAATTGGCTGCCTCATGGCATGTAACAGGAGTAGAAGCGGCGGAACCGAACGGCACAGCAGGGTCAAGCAGAGCAAACGGAGTTGTCGTTAGCACGGGAGGCAGAAACAGGCTTCCTGAAATCTGAGATGGGAATCCTCCTCAGCTCCAGCCTCCTGCTAATGTGCAAGGCTCTCATATCATTCAAACTTAGGAGATCTGCACAGATCCGACCCCCCCACCCCCCAAAATTCAGATCCAGACAGATTCAACCCCCCCTGAATTCAGATCTAGGCAGATTCAAACCCCAGCGTTCAGATCTAGGTAAATTTAAAACCTCACATTCAGATTTAGGTGGATCCAACCTCCCACAGAGTCACATCCAGGTAGATTCTAAACCCCAAATTAAGAGCCAGGTAGACTTTACTTAAAACATGAAGATCAGGGCAGATTTTTAAACCCCACAGTCAGATCTAGATTGACTTTTAAACCCCACAGTCAGATCTAGGCAGACTTCTAATGCCCACAGTCGCATCAAGGAGGCTTTTTAATC
>VWZE01009208.1:1863-28027 GCA_013396675.1 Eubucco bourcierii | reverse complement strand
ACTGATTCCTCTGTCCATGGCACTGACAAAGATGTCAAACAGCACTGGTGCCAGCACTGACTTGATGATCTTGAAGGTCTCTTCCAACCAAGACAGATTGTATGATTCTGTAAAGCACTACCAGTGGTTGCTGGCTGTTGTTAATCTCAGTTGATCACCAAATCAATTCCATAAGTGTCTGGTGAAACTGCTAAAGCCACACAGGTGTTAGGACCTCCCTATGACCTGGATGGTGTTGGATGGAAGGACAATGTCCTTCTGACTATGTAACCAGCAAAAGGCTCAACTGAAGACTCTGGAATGAGATCAGTTTCAGGTACCTGAGGGAGGATGTTTATGTTCTGATCTTCATTTTTGGGAGGTTACAAAACTGATGAGAGATATTTTCTGGGTGTTAGGAGGAAGGTCTTTACAGTGAAGGTGGTGAGACACTGGCACAGGTTGCCCAGGGAGGTTGTGGAGCACAGAAGCACCCAACTTCTGTAGGAACCCAACATGAGGGCCTCAGCTCATAGCAACTCATTGTAGGACCCCAATGGTAGGGTTCTGGCCCTCCACTCACAGGAACTCATAGTAGGAACCCAACATTTGGGCCTCAGCTCATAGGAACTCATTGTAGGAACTCAGCATTAGGGTTATGGACCTCAACTCATAGGAACTCATAAGTCAGAACCCAACATTAGGGTCTCAGATCATAGCAGCTCATAGTAGGACCCCAACATTGGGGTTATGGGCCTCAACTCATAGTAGGAATCCAACTCCAGGGGTATGTGCCTCATGAACTCCAGGTTTTGGTGGCTAGACAAGAAGAGGAGAGCAGGAGTTGTTCATGTGCACGTCAGGGAGACCATGGATCATGTTTTTTCCAAACTGTTGTGCTTCACATGTGCTGTGAATATTTTCTGGGTGCTGAGAACACAAAATCCAATTCAGTTGAGCATCTGGAGGTTGGATCCTGACCATAATCTGAAGAGCAGAAGGAATCATCTGGAACTTACCTTCACTTTCCCTGGATTTTCCTCCTCTTCCTTTTTATCTTCGAACTCAAAGGCAACAGTCATCCTCTGCTGTCTCTGCTCCTCCCACAAAGTGGGGTTAAAACTGTCACTGTCTGACTGGAAATCTGCAGGGAAGAAGGCACAGACAGCAAAGTAGAAGGAGAAGTAATTCATGAAGCCAGCAGAAGACTGGAAACACTGGCACAGGTTCTCTTATCATAGATTCATTGAGTGGGTTGAGTTGAAAGGAGCCTTAAAGACTATGCAGTTCCAGCCCCCCTGCCACAGGCAGCCACACCTCCCACTGGAGCAAGTTGCTCATCCAACTTGGCCTTCAACACACCCAGGTCTGAGGCACCCACAACCTCCCTGAGCTGCTCCTGTCACCCTGGGTTACTGTTCTCAGACTCTTGAGTGGGACAGTGATAGCAGGAGCTGATAAATCCTCAGAAATGGAGTTTAATATGGGAACTGACATGAGCCTGATGGGAAACAGCAAGGGTTTGGGCCAGATCTGGGGTGGAAGGGGAGTGTGAGAACTGTCAATGTAGCCAGGTGAGGAGCCCAACCCTCAGTTCCAGCAGGCTCACAGCTCTGAGCTTCATGTCTCTGGCAGCTGGTCCAAGCCTTAACTCTCTCAGATGGGTCCAGTGGCTCTGCAGGGTGAGCTGGCTCTGGCCAGCAGCTGCTCAGCAAGGCAGATCCTGAATTCCTGTCCCATGCACACTCAATTCCCAGCATCACAATGTTTATACAAAGCCAATCTGAGAACCCCAGCATGGTGGGAGTTGAAAGGGACCTCTGGAGATCATCCAGTCCAAGCCATGCTGCTAAAGCAGGGCACCCACAGCAGCTTGCCCAGCAGCACAGTGCCCAGCTGGGCTTGGAAGCTCTGCAGAGAAGGAGACTCCACAGCCTCTCTGGGCAGCCTGCTCCAGGGCTCCAGCACCCTCACAACAAACAAGTTTCTCCTCCTGTTCAGGTGGAACCTCCTGGGTTCCAGTTTGTGCCCATTGCCCCTTGGCCTGTTCCCTGGGCACCACTGAGAAGAGTCTGGCCCCATCCTCTTGCCCCCCACAGGTCTTTTAGCTCTTGCTGAGCATTGAGAACATCCCCTCTGGGGCTGCTCTTCTGCAGGCTCTCAGCCCCAGGGCTCTCAGCCTTTGCTCCTCCCAGAGCTGCTCCAGGCCCCTCAGGATGATGAATAACAAAAAGGCATTTAAGAAAATGTAACCCTGATGGTCTGGGAACAATGGATTAGTGACCAGGATTTCTTAGTGTGTGACAAAATGCAGACTGTTATGCATGCACCACTGGCTTCATGTGTCAGAAATACATCCCAAACACAGAAGCATGTCTCAAACCCTTTTCTCCTCTCTCCTGCTGTCTAAACAAGCACAGTTCCCAGCTCTGCAGGAGCTGCTGCTGGTGTTTTACCTTCGTCGCTGCGGGGTTGCTGGGGAAACATGTAGTTAGTCAGCACTCTCTGCTTTGTTTCAGGGTGAGCTTCAGTCTGCAGTGGAATGAGAGCCTTGGACTGCAGGGGAAAGGCAAGACAAAGAGTGGTTAACTGAGAGAACCTCTCTTAAGTGGGAGCACAGTGCCAGTGGCAGCCAGGAGCATGGGGCAGCCTGAGCTGGGGGCACAGGTCTTGGCTAAGGTGGGATTTTAGCATCCAACAACTGCAAAACAATAGAATCATACATTTGTTTGGCTTGGAAAAGACCTCTGAGATCACCAAGTCCAACCCTCAACCCAACCCCACCATGGCCATCAAACCACATCCCACTGTGCCATGGCCACACGTTTCCTAAATACCTTCAGGGATGGGGGCTCCAGCACCTCCCTGGGCAGCCTGTGCCAGTGCACTGGAATGCAGTGTGTTGGGAAGGACCTTTCATGGTCATCTAATCCAACCTCTCTGCAGTCAGCAGGGATATCTGCCACCAAACCAGGTTATTCAGAGACCCATCAAGCCTAAACCTGGATGTCTTCAGGGATGGGGACTCCAGCACCTCCCTGGGCAGCCTGTGCCAGTGCACTGGAATGCAGTGTGTTGGGAAGGACCTTTCATGGTCATCTAATCCAACCTCTCTGCAGTCAGCAGGGATATCTGCCACCAAACCAGGCTTTTCAGAGACCCATCAAGCCTAAACCTGGATGTCTACAGGGATGGGGACTCCAGCACCTCCCTGGGCAATCTGTTCCAATGTTCCACCATCCTCATAGCAAAGAAAACTTCTTCCTCGTGTCCAGCCTAAATCTGCCCTGCTCTAGATGAAAGTCATTGCCCCTTGTCCTAGTGCTCCATGCCCTTAAAGAATGATAGGACCATAGAATTGTTGAGGTTAGAAGAGACCTTTCAGATCATCAAGTCCAACTGCTCATCTAGAGCCCCCAACCCCCCCCTGCCTTTACCACTAAAACACATTCCTCAGCTCCACATCCAGGAGTTTTTAACCACCTCCAGGAATGGTGACTCCACCATCTCCCTGGGCAAGACATTCCAACACCTGAGAACCCTTTCAGAGAAGAGACTCTTCCTCATATCCACCCTGAACCTCCCTTGGCACATATCTTGCAAGCAATCTCTCCCCAGCTTTCTTGTGGCCCACTTCAAGCCCTGAAAGGCCACCAAAACTTCTTCCTGGAACCTTCTCTTCTCCATGCTGAACAATCTCAATTAGAATCACAGAATCACCCAGGCTGGCAGAGAGCTCCAAGCTCACCCAGCCCAACCTATCCCCCAGCCCTACCCAACCAACCAGACCATGGCACTAAGTGCCCCAGCCAGGCTTGGCTTCAACACCTCCAGGGATGGGCACTCCACCACCTCCCTGGGCAGCCCATTCCAATGCCAGTCACTCTCTCTGCCTCACACCCAGCCTGAGCCTGCCCTGGCACAGCTTGAGGCTGTGTCCACTCCTTCTGTCCCTGGGTGCCTGGCAGCAGAGCCCAACCCCAGCTGCCTGGGAGCCGTAGACTCAGCCTCTCTTCACAGCCCTCTGAGCATCATTGTGGCCTCCTCTGGACCCTCTCCATCAGAATAAACAGAAGATTAACTAAAAGAAACTTCTCCTTGGAGTAAAGGAGGTGTTAATTTGGTGGAAATGCTTTTTCATTTTATTTATTTCCCCCCCCCTCTCCATTTCTCACTTCTCCAATTCCTGCAATTCCTATCAGGACCAACAGCACACTAAATATCAGGACTACTGACCACTTGTTGAGTCCCACCAGTAAGGAGAGCTGAAGAACCAGTGGGGCAGAGCTCTCACTACCCATTTCAGACACCCACATTGTGGCTGAGGTTTACTTCAAGCTAGGGCTAAGGAGGAGTTAATCCCCACCCCCAACCCCCAGTTGTTAGTTCACCTGAGGGTAAACTTGGTGCAAGAGAGTGGAGGGTTTACACTCTGAAGACTCAGGTGATGCTGGTGGGTTTTACTTCAAGTCATTGTTTTTTTTTTCTTATTATTGCTTGGCTCCAGATGCAGCATCTAGGAGGGACTGGCAGGGTTCATGGAAGAGAAGTTAATCTCTGCTGGAGTGACTGGCATCATTAATGGAAGGGAGATTAATCTATGCTGGAGTGACTGGCACAGTTCATGGGCTAGAAATTAATCTGTGCTGGCATAATTAATAGAATGGAAATTAATCCATGCTGGCATAATTAATAGACTAGAAATTTATCTCATGCTGCACCACAGAAAAGCCCAAATGCTGAAATCATGTTGAGTGTTTAACAGGAAAACTTAGTTCTGTGGCTGGGCAGAGGAGCCACCAGATGTTCTTTTCACAGAATCATAGAGTGGTAAGCTTGGAAGGGACCTCAAGGATCATCCAGTTCCAACCCCCTGCCATAGGCAGGGACACCTCCCACTAGCACAGGGCACTCAAGGCCTCCTCCAACCTGGCCTTGAACACCTCCAGGGAGGGAGCAGCCACAACCTCCCTGGGCAACCTGTGCCAGTGTCTCATCTGGCTTTGCTAGGATGTGAGGGCATGGCTGAGTGGTGGAGCAGGAGCCTGGCAGTGTGCCCAGGCTGTGGTGCTGTGGACAGGCAGCAGCTTTCATAGAATCATAGAATCATAGAATGGTAAGGTTGGAAGGGACCTCAAGGATCATCTAGTTCCAACCCCCTGCCATAGGCAGGGACACCTCCCACTAGCACAGCTCACTCAAGGCCTCCTCCAACCTGGCCTTGAACACCTCCAGGGAGGGAGCATCCACAACCTCCCTGGGCAACCTGTGCCAGTGTCTCATCTGGCTTTGCTAGGATGTGAGGGCATGGCTGAGTGGTGGAGCAGGAGCCTGGCAGTGTGCCCAGGCTGTGGTGCTGTGGACAGGCAGCAGCTTTGCCACAGGCAGTTCTGCACCCAGCAGTGCAGGCTCAGCACCACTCCCTGCAAAGTGGCAGCTACAGGGCCTGGCCCCTGGTGGCCTCCTCATGCAGATTAAAGGGGGAGAATTGGCCTCCGAAGAATTATCCTGAGCTTCAGTTTCAAGGGGGACAGCAGCTGACTGTAGGCATTGTTCAGCCTGAGCTCAAGAGGGACAAGGGCTGACCATGGGCATTGTTCAGCCTGAGCTCAAGAGGGACAAGGGCTGACCATGGGCATTGTTCAGCCTGAGCTCAAGAGGGACAAGGGCTGACCATGGGCATTGTTCAGCCTGAGCTCAAGAGGGTCAATATCTGACCATGGGCATTGTCCAGCTTGAGCTCAAGAGGGACAATATCTGACCATGGACATGATTCAACTTGAAGTGAGTTAAAGAGGACAATAAGAATATTAAAGTCATTACCTGGTTGTCAGAGAGCCACAAAGCTGCAAGTTCTTTAAGTTTGGTAAAAGTGAAGGGTAAATTCTTCAGTCTGTAAATGAGAAAATAGTGGAACAGGTTGAATCCTTCATCTTGACAAGAGCTTCTGTTACACACTGAGTTGCAGCATGGTTTAGCCTGATCACACTCAACTTGCTGTCATAGAATCATAGAATCATGGAATGGGAAGGTTGGAAGGGACCTCAAGGATCAGCCAGTTCCAACTCCCTGCCATAGGCAGGGACACCTCCCACTAGTACAGGTCACTCAAGGCCTCATCCAACCTGGCCTTGAACACCTCCAGGGAGGGAGCAGCCACAACCTCCCTGGGCAACCTGTGCCAGTGTCTCACCACCCTCACTGCAAAGAACTTCCTCCTAACATCCAGTCTAAATCTCCCCTCTGCCAGTTTAAACCCATTGCCCCTTGTCCTGTCATTGCAAGACCTTGTAAATAGTCCCTCCCCAGCCTTCCTGTAGGCCCCCTTCAGATACTGGAAGGCTACTATCAGGTCCCCTCGAAGCCTTCTCTTCTCCAGGCTGAAGAGCCCCAACTCTCTCAGCCTGTCCTCACAGCAGAGCTGCTGCAGCCCTCTCAGCATCTTGGTGGCCTCCTCTGGACTGGCTCCAACACTTCCATGTCCTTCCTGTCATCTCCTATCTTTATTTTCTCTCATGTTTAACTCAAATGTATTATTTTATTAAGGGCACTCTACATTAAGTGACATTTGTTATCTAGAACTACTGAAATCACAACATGGTGTGGGTTGGAAAGGACCTTAGAGGTCACCTAGCTGCAACACACTTGCTGTGGTGAGAGACACCTTCCACTAGAGAAGGTTGCTCAAGGCTTCATCCAGCCTGGCCTTGGACACCTCCAGGGAGGGAGCAGCCACAACCTCCCTGGGCAACCTGTGCCAGTGTCTCACCACCATCTCTGTGAAGAACTTCTTCCTAATCTCCAGTCAAAATCTCCCCTCTGCCAGCTTCAATCCGTTCCCTCTCATCACTATAAGTCACTGGAGAAAGTCCCTCCTCAGCTTTCCTGTAGACCCCTTCAGGTACTGGCAGGCTGCTCTAAGGTCTCCCTGGACCCTTTTATTCTCCAGGCTGAACAACCCCAACTCTGCCAGCCTGGCAGAGGGCTCTCAGCTCTCCAGGCATTGCTGTGGCTTCCTCTGGCCCTGCTCCACCAGCTCCATATCTGTGCTGTGCTGAGCACTTCGGAGCTGCCCCGGCACTGCAGGGGGGGCCTCAGCACAGCACAGCAGAGGGGCAGAATCCCCTCCCTGCCACTGCTGCTCACACTGCTGGGGATCAGCCTGGGACAGGGCAGCACTTGGTGGCAGCTCATCTCCACCTTTGCCCCCACCAGCACCCCCAAGTCCTTCCCCACAGGGCTGCTCTGAAACAGGTTTCCATTTTCACAGTAACACCTTCTACTGATTACAACTTATCTCTCCCACTGAACCAGCTTGCCCTGGTCATGCCCACCCAGAGTCCTCCGTGGCAGGATCTGCAGCTGCAAGCCTGCAGAGATCAGAGTGGGTTTGCATGCCTGTCCCTCCTTAAACCTGGAATTAATGCCAGAAGGAAGACAGAAGTGCTTAAACTACCCAAAAATCCACTTTTCATTCCTCTCTTATCACAAAATAAACCCTGCAGTGTGGATTAGTGCAGGATGTGACATGCTTTCTAAATAAAGGCTGTGAGTTGGAGCTTTAATAGTTAACATTGAGCTTTTACACTCTCCACAAGTTTTATTCAGAGCCTTTTTTCCTCTTTTTTTCTTTCTTTCTTCTTCTTCTTCTTCTTTTTTTTTTTCCCTGCACAAAAAGAGACTTCTGTTTTGTTTTGTTTTGTTTTGCTTTTCAAGTGATACCTTTTATTTCTTTACACTGCAGCATTCAGCAGCTTCCAAGCTACACAAAAACCTTTGTCTGGAGATGTGTCCAACACAGTCAAGGTGAGAAGTGCATAGAAGGGGAGAAGGAGAACTGCTAAGCAGTGCTTCAGAAGTGATGGGGTTGCCATGTCCACACTCAAACAAAACACAGAATGCTTTGGTTTTGGCTTCTCTTTGCCACTGAGCCTGGACACCTGGCTTTAAAGGGCTGGTTTTAAGCAGCCTTCAAAAGACAAACACCTCAAACCAACGGTCAAAGAGTGGAGGAAGCCAAACCCATTTCTGGGTGGGGAGAGTTTTCCACCAAGCTAAACCTCAGCCTCTTTTTCTGATTGCAATTTGGTGTTGCAAGCTTAAAATTGGCTTTTAAATCGTGCACTGGAGGAACATTTCTCCATCTGCACTTCAAAAAGTCACACACAAACACTCTGAGCTTCATCAGCAAAGGAACCACCTGCACTTCAGAGGAGAAGGCTTCCAGGAGACCTTGGAGTGGCCTTCCAGCATCTGAAGGGGGCTCCAGGAAGGCTGGGGAGGGACTACTGACAAGGGCTTGGAATGGCAGGACAAGGGGAATGGGTTTGGAGTGTCAGAGGGGAGACTGAAAGTGGATGTGAGGAGGAAATTGTTTGCAGTGAGGGTGGTGAGACACTGGCACAGGTTGCCCAGGACAGTGGTGGAGCACAGAATCT
Organism: Eubucco bourcierii; assembly: GCA_013396675.1. Lineage (NCBI taxonomy): Eukaryota > Metazoa > Chordata > Aves > Piciformes > Ramphastidae > Eubucco > Eubucco bourcierii. The sequence goes on along the minus strand of VWZE01009208.1, from coordinate 19,610 downwards.
TTGATCACGTTGGATGCTTCTGTGCTCCACAACCTCCCTGGGCAAGCTGTGCCAGTGTCTCACCACCAGACCAGGTTGCCCCAGGCCTCATCCAGCCTGGCCTTTCACTAGTGCTGTTTGACTGCTTCAGAACAACACAGCCCAAGACTGTGAACAGGACTAACAAAGTCACAGACCCTACACCCACTCCTGCAGGCATCACCTGAACAGCATCCAGAGACATGAAGTCTGTAGGCAAACAGTATCTGGGAGTCTTCAGAATGATGACACCAAGGTCTAACGCTTGGCAGCCACCCATGTGCAGCAGGAACAGTTCTGCTCCTGTGCAAGTGCTTTTAATCACAAATAACTCCAGCCTCTGAAACCCATCTGTGAAAGGAGCTGAAAACACAGAAGGCAACTTGCAGAAAACTCCTCTTGCTGCAGAATCATTAAATGATTAAGGCTGGAAAAGACCTCTAAGATGATCAAGTCCAACTATCAGCCCATCAGGTCCAACCATCAGCCCATCAAGTGCAACCATCAGCCCATCAGGTGCAACCATCAGCCCATCATGTCCAACCGTCAGCCCATCAGGTGCAACCATCAGCCCATCATGTCCAACCGTCAGCCCATCATGTCCAACCATCAGCCCATCATGTCCAACCATCAGCCCATCATGTCCAACCATCAGCCCATCAGGTCCAACCATCAGCCCATCAGGTCCAACCATCAGCCCGTCATGTCCAACCATCAGCCCGTCAGGTCCAACTATCACCTCCAGAGATGGTGACTCCATCACCTCCTTGTGCCAATGCCTGACCACTCTTACTAGGGAAAAGACACAACCCCCCCACTGCACACCAACCTCCTGTCAGGTAGCTGCAGAGATCCAGAAGCTCTCCCCTCAGCCTCCTTTCTTCCTGGCTGCACGCCCCCAGCTCCCTCAGCTGCTCCCCCCCAGCCCTGTTCTCCAGACCCTTTGGCAGCTTTGTTGCCTGATTTGTGTATTATCCTTTGGTGAGATCAAGAAAGGATTTCCAAATAACAGCCCCAAGCATGGAAGTCTGTCACAAGAGGCAGTGTTTGCCAGTCAGTGGCTCAAGGATGCTGCTCTTTGTGCCAGTTCTCCCAGGTTCCTCTCAGCCAGCTGACAAGGGAAGGCTTTCTCAGAGTGTGGAAGGCTAAAAAGAGCAGGGTTGGTATGAACTCACCAACACACTGCTCACAAAGCCACTTGTGGGTAGGCACTGTCAGAAGTAATTAGCTCTTTGGCAATGAGCAAGGTGCTGTAATTAAACATCTAACCAGGGAAAGAAAAGCCCCACCAGGGAACAGTCCTCTTCTGAATGGCTCAGCTCACCTTAGGACCTTTCATCATCTAACTCAGAATCAGAGAATCACAAAAGCAAGAAACCTTAATGATCATCTACTTCCAACCTTCTAGAGACATCTTCTTCTGGACCAGGTTGCTCAAGGTCATAGAATGCATTGGTCAAGACTCATAGAACACATTGGGTCAGAATGGATCTTTTAAGGTCATCTCATCCAACCCCCCCGTAGTCAGCAGGGACATCCCCAACTAGATCAGGTTGCTCAGAGTTCCAGCATTGAATCATAGAATGGTAGGGGTTGGAAGGGGCCTCAGGAGATCCGATCCCTGCCAGTGCAGGGTCACCTAGGGCAGGTCACGCAGGAACACATCCAGGTGGGGCTTGGAAGTCTACACAGATGGAGGCTCCACCACCTCTCTGGGCAGCCTGCTGCAGTGCTCTGTCACCCTCACAGCAAAGAAGTTCTTTCTCATGTTGAGGTGGAACTTGCTGTGTTCCAGCCTCTGCCTGCTGAGCCTTGTCCTATTGCAGGACACCATTGAAAAGAGACTGGCACCATCCTCCTGGCACCCATCAAACGCGATCCTGACTGTCTGCTGGGCTGGAGGCTCCACCACCTCCCTGGGCAACTTGTTCCAGTGTTCCACCACCCAGAACTTCTTCCTAATGTCCAATCTAAACCTTAGCTAGCCCTTAATGCAAGCTCTGTGGGTGAGCTGCTGGGTGCTGAGGCCTGGCCAGGAGCAGTACAAATACAGAAGGTGCTGACTCTTCCAGCTAAGAAGCAGCTAAAACTAAAAGAAAGGTTACTTACCAGTAACCGATGCTCTTTGAGAAGTGTAGCCCAAATGTACATCCTAACCATTCTACCTCTCAATCACAGGACTCAGACCTGGAAGGACTCTGAGGAGAGAGGAGAAGACAAATGTATATGTGGACTACACATGGTGAAGAACACCGGCTACTGGTCAGACAGCTTTGCCTTTCACAGACTCACTGAGTGGGTTGGAACCCGCTCTATGGGTTGGGGCCTTCAAGATCATCCAGTTGGGTTGGAAGGGACCTTCAAGATCATCCAGTTGCAACCCCCCTGCCATGGGCAGGGACACCTCCCACTAGAGCAGGTCACTCATCCAGGCTGCATAAGGAGCGGTCCGAAGAGCATTCTCTGTCCCGTCACTGCCATCAGGCATTGGCACCCCCTCACCTTTAAGGACCTTGACTAGAACTCAGGCTAACATCTTGGCATGAGTCTGCAGTGGCCTACCCCATGGTAAGTTACTGATTAAATTGCTGTTCCTGCACAATGGAATCTGGTACAGATGCAAGACTTGGTGGGAAGATACCAGCCTGGTACCAAGGGTACCAGCTCAGGGCACACAGGAACACATCCAGACAGGCCTGCAAAGGCTCCAGAGAAGGAGACTCCACAGCCTCTCTGGGCAGCCTGTGCCAGGGCTCTGGGACCCTTCCAGGCAAGAAGTTGCCCTTGTGTTGAGCTGCAACCTCCTGTGCTGCAGCTTCCATCCATTGCTCCTTGGCCTATCCCAGGCAGCAGTGAGCAGAGCAAGAAAGCATCAAGAGAGCTTCAAGAACACTGAGAGCTTTGGGAGCTTCAAGAGCTGCTGCTTGAGCTCTCAACTTCATCTCTGCACTTCACTACAACAGCAGAGGTCTCTTCCAGCAACAAGAAGAGGGCTACATTAACAAGAAGAACAGGAGGAGCAGCAGGACTGGACCAAGGCACCAGAGGGATGTCTTTGGGACCCTCACATTGCTGGTAGCTGTAGGACCTTTCCTCCTTTCCTCTCTTCACTTTACTTTTCCCCTTTCTCTTCTCACCCTTCTCTGTTTCTTATGGCCAAAGAAGAAAGTTTCACTGTCGATTGAAGTAAAACCCCTTGGCATGAATCACCTGTGGTTGGCACTTGGAGACCACACTGAGGACCCACCACGAGTCTGCTGTTGGGACCCTGACACCCTGGCCTCGAGCACCTCCAGGGAGGTGTTTTATTTTGGGTGACTCCCACCTGCAGGGATTGAATTCAGGCAGCGACCCCCAAGCACTCATTACGTGGGGGAGGCATTGAGAGCTTCCCTGCTGGCAGCAGCTGCACAACTGCTTTGGCAGCTGCTCTGTTCCTGGAGCACTGGAGACAGCCTTGCACCTGGCAGAGGCAAGGATGGTGGAGCTGCAGAGGTGGTGAGAGGGCTTAGGAAGGAAGGCTGAAGGACTTGGGTCTTTTTAGCCTGGAGAAGAGAAGACTGAGGGAGATGTTCTCAATATTGCTAAATACTTCAGGGCTGAGTGTGAGGAGACAGGGACCAGGCTTTTTGCAGGGGTGCCCAGTGACAGGACAAGAGACAATGGGCACGTACTCAAACATGGGAAGCTCCTTCTAAACAGGAGGAGGAGCTTCTTTAATTTAAGGGTGATGGAACAGGCTGCTCAGAGAGGGAGCAGAGTGTCACTGGAATTAGTCCAAACCCACCTGGATGCTGCTCTGGGAAACCTGCTCTAGTTGAACCCTCTCTGGCAGTGGGATTGGGCTAGATGATCTCCTTCCAACACCTACCATTATGTGATGAACCTTCAGGTAGCTGTAGTGCAGCACCTGTGGTTAAAACCTTCCTGGCTGCAGAAAGAGAAGCCACCTATGCCCTGCAGTGGGGCTGAATCAGATGATCTCCAGAGGTCCCTTCCAACACCTATCATTATGTGATGAACCTTCAGGTAGCTGTAGTGCAGCACCTGTGGTTAAAACCTTCCTGGCTGCAGAAAGAGAAGCCACCTATGCCCTGCAGTGGGGCTGAATCAGATGATCTCCAGAGGTCCCTTCCAACACCTATCATTATGTGATGAACCTTCAGGTAGCTCTATTGCAGGACCTGTGGTCAAAACCTTCCTGGCTGCAGAGAGAGAAGCCACCTAAGCTCTTCTCAGCTGCACACCTTAGACTAGACCCTAGACTCCACCTCAGGAACCCAACAGCAAGTCAGAGATTCAACTCATCATTGTCTTGTATGGTGTCAAAAGAAGAGAACACTGCATTTACCAAGGGATGGGGAGCCTGAATCAGGGTTGGAAAGGTCTGGAGCCATAAAGGTGAGAGAGGACTTAAGGCTCTGGGAGTGAGAAGAGAACACTGCACTTACCAAGGGATGGGGAGCCTGAATCAGGGTTGGAAAGGACTGGAGCCATACAGGTGAGAGAGGACTTAAGGCTCTGGGGGTGAGAAGAGAACACTGCACTTACCAAGGAGTGAGGAGCCTGAATCAGGGTTGGAAAGGTCTGGAGCCATAAAGGTGAGAGAGGACTTAAGGCTCTAGGGGTGAGAAGTAGGAGTGCATGGTGCAGGGAAGAAAAGCTGGAGTCTAACTGCCTGCTTAAAAATGGATTTCTAACATGAATATTTGAAGAAAGGCCTAGAACTAAAACTGCTTCTGATCTGTTAAGATCAGCAAGGTCCAGGAGGGCCTTCAGAAGACATGGAACAAGAACAAAACTATGTGGTAGTTGAGATCATAGAACTATAAATGCCCTAGAGAGGGGCACTGCCTTTGTGCAGAATGTGTCCACTCACACAAAAAAGGAGATTTTTCATTAGCCTGGGTGGCAAAGAGGTCTATGTCAGGCCTGCTGCCTTCCTGAAAGGCATCCAATCAGGACTTCAGACTCCCCAGATCTCCCCCAAATCTGACTTCCATTCCCAGCAAAGCACCAGAGAAGGCAGGGGAGGGAAAGGTCTGCTCTCCCTCTTTACATGCCACACCACAGCTGTCCCACACTCCCTGGGTGTGTGACCATGCAGGGAGCAGACTGCAAATCCTCCACATGCCCTGGGCAAGGCAAGTTCCAATCCACCAGTATCTCTGTACCCTCCATGGCCTGAGCCAAGCACAGTCCCCGTGCCACAGGGAACATCTCCCAGAGTGGGCATTTGGGGTGGCATTCCTCAATGAACAGCTACTCACATGCAGGATCAGCCAAGGGAATGTGCTCTGCCAGTGGTGGCAAGGATGGCAGCTTGAGTGATTCTCAAGCATTGCCTGAAATACAGCTGCATGGAACCAGAGAACTGGTTAGGTTGGAAGAGATGCTTAGAGATCATGGAGTCCAACCTTTAACCCAGCACTGCCTGCTCACCACTAAACCATGGCCCTCAGCATCACATCTCCATGGCTTTGAAACCTCTCCAGGGACCTTGGGCAACCTGGGCCAGGTCTTCACAACTCTCAAGGGAAAGAAATTGTTCCTCACATTCTGAACCTGCTCCAGGGTTGCTGTTTCCTCTTGTCCTGTTGCTTGTTCCTTTGGAGAAGAGACCAAGCTCCACCTGGCCCCAGCCTCCCTTAATGGAGCTGTAGAGAGCCAGAAGGTCTCCCCTCAGCCTCCTTTCCTCCAGGGCTGAACAGTGCCAGCTCCCTCAGCTGCTCCTCCCCAGCCTTGCTCTCCAGACCCTTCACCAGCTTTACTGCCCTTCTCTGGACCCTCTCCAGCCCCTCAATGTCCTTCTTAGAGTGAGGGGCTCACTACTGAACCCAGGTTTTGAGGTGTGGCCTCACCAGTGCCCTGTACAGGGGGACAATCCCTGCCCTGCTTCTGCTGGAGTGAGGTGAGGGTTGGTCTCTTCTTCCTAGTACCAGGTGGTAGAAAGAGAGGAAATGGCTTCAACTTGCACTAGGGGAGGATATTAGGAACAATTTCTTGGTTGAAGAGTGGTGAGACATTGTCACAGCCTGCCCAGGGAGGTGGTGGAGTCCTCATCCCTGGAGGTGTTTGAGAAAAACCTGTGGAGATGGCACTTTGGGATGTGGTTTAATGGCCATGGTGGCATTGGGTCAATGGCTGGACCCCATCAACTGAGAGGTCTTCTCCAACCTAAACAGTGCCATGATTCTGTGAGAGAGACAAGATTTGACTGTGGGGTTTGGACAGTTCCCTGCAGACCAGAGTGAAGTCTGACTTCACATTCTGGTCCACACATTGTCTGGTTTGCCATCCACAACTGCAGGGAAGAAAATCATCACAGAGCCACAGAGTCACAGAATTATAGAATCACAGAGTCATAGAATTACAGAGCCACAGAATTATAGAATCATAGAATGGTCTGGGCCAGAAGGGACCTCCAGAGGTCATCCAATCCAATCCCCCCTGCAGCCAGCAGGGACATCCCCACCAGCCCAGGTCACCAGGGCCTCACCCCATCAAGCCTCACTTTGAATGTCTTCGGGGAAGAGACCTCAGCCACCTCCCTGGGCAACCTGTCCCAGTGCTCCACCAAGAACTTGTTCCTAACTTGCAACCTAAATCTGCTCTTCTCAAGCTTGGACCCATTGCCCTCATCCTGTCCCTGCAAGCAGCTTCTCTCCATCCTTCCTGTAGCCCCCTTCAGGCACTGGCAGGCTGCTATTGGGTGCCCCTGGAGCCCTCTCCTCTGCAGGCTGCACACCCCCAGCCCCCTCAGCCTGTGCTCAGAGCAGAGCTGCTCCAACCCTCTGAGCATTTCCATGGCCTCCTCTGGACCTGCTCCATCAGCTCCATCTCCTTCCTAGAGTGAGGCTCCAGAGCTGGATGCAGCACTGCAGGTGAGATCTCAGTAGAGCAGAGCAAAGTAGCAGGATCCCCTCTGTGGCTCTGCTGCCCACGGGATCCCCTCTGTGGCTCTGCTGCCTTCGGGATCCCCTCTGTGGCTCTGCTGCCTTCGGGATCCCCTCTGTGGCTCTGCTGCCTTCGGGATCCCCTCTGTGGCTCTGCTGCCTTCGGGATCCCCTCTGTGGCTCTGCTGCCTTCGGGATCCCCTCTGTGGCTCTGCTGCCCACGGGATCCTTTCTGTGGCTCTGCTGCCCACGGGATCCCCTCTGTGGCTCTGCTGCCCACGGGATCCCCTCTGTGACTCTGCTGCCCACGGGATCCTTTCTGTGGCTCTGCTGCCCACGGGATCCCCTCTGTGGCAAAGGATGTGATTCACCTTCTGTGCTGCCTGCTCATGTCCAGCTTCTCATCCACCAGCACCCCCAAGTGCCTCTCCACAGGGCTGCTCTCTCCCCCAGCCTGTGCTGACAGTGAGGATTGTTCTGTCTAGCAGCATCAAGGAAATAATTTCAGACCAATCTATGAGGAGGGACTTCTATATCACTTCATCTTACATCTTATGCTCGACCATAATTTCCACAACACATCCTCTGGCAGGGACTCAGGCAGGTGTGGGAAGTCCCTCCCCTGGTTTTGGCAGGCTGTGGTTGGTACCTGCTGGGAACAGAAGGATATTGCCACAGCACAGGTGGCACTGCCCAGCAGACTGGGGGCTTCGGGGTCCTGTTGGAACTGGAAGGGTTTGGGGGTTTATCCTTTCAGTCTACATAAATTATTGTTTAATCTGTTTTGTATAGCTCAGATATATTTTATATCAACCCCTTTCTAGTTCAAAAGTATTTTACATCAATCTATGCATACTTTACATAGATTTTATCTCAATCTATTTCTATTTTAGATATCGTTTAGATCAATCTAGTTCTATTTTAAATGTATTTTATATCTATCTAAAATACATTTTACATCAATCTATGCACACTTTAAATACATTTTCTATCAATCTATTTATAATTGAAAGGTAATTTGCATAATTTCTATTTCTGTTTCAAATATATTTTACATCTATTTCTATTTCAAATATATTGTTTATCAATCTATATATACTTGAAGTATATTTTATATCAATCTTTCTATTTTAAATGTATTGTATATCCATTTCTAGCTAAAATATATTTTCTATCAATCAATTTCTATTTTAAAGATATTTTATATCAATCTATTTCTAGCTAAAATATATTTTATATCAATCTATTTCTATTTTAAATGTATTTTATATCCATTTCTATGTCAAATATATTTTATACCAAATAATTTCTACTTTAAATTCATTTTACATCAATCTATTTCTATTTAAAATATATTTTACATCAATGTATTTCTATTTTAAATATATTTTACATCAATCTATTTCTATTTTAAATATATTTAATATCCATTTCTATGTAAAATATATTTTATCTCAATCTATTTCTATTTCAAATGTATTTTAGACCAATTTATTTCTAATTTAGATTTATTTTATATCCATTTCTATTTTAAATATATTTTAGACCAATCTGTTTCTATTTTAAATGTATTTTACACCCATTTCCATTTTAAACATATTTTAGACCAATTTATTTCTAGTTTAAATGTATTTTATATCCATTTCTATTTTAAATATATTTTAGACCAACCTATTTCTATTTTAAATGCATTTTAGACCCATTTCTATTTTAAACATATTTTAGACCAACCTATTTCTATTTTAAATGAATTTTAGACCCATTTCTATTTTAAATATATTTTAGACCAACCTATTTCTATTTTAAATGCATTTTAGACCCATTTCTATTTTAAACATATTTTAGACCAACCTGTTTCTATTTTAAATGCATTTTAGACCCATTTCTATTTTAAACATATTTTAGACCAACCTGTTTCTATTTTAAATGAATTTTAGACCCATTTCTATTTTAGACCAATCTATTTCATATTTTAAATGCATTTTAGACCAATCTATTCCTATTTCAAATGTATTGTAGACCAATCTATTTCTATTTCAAACATATTTTAGACCAAATCTATTTCCACAAAGACTGAAAAAAGAAGAGTTTTAAGTTTGTGTGGTTTGGGGTTTTTTTTTTTGTTGTTATCTAGCTCCTCACAACAGGTTAGCAGAGTGCTGTGATCTTTACCTGTTGTCACTCAGGTTCAGCACCCTCAGCTTCTGCATCTGCCCGATTTCATCAGGGAGGAATTCCAGCTTGTTTGAGCGCAGAGACATCACCGTCACGTTCTTGCAGCTCCCGATCTGGAGGGGGGAAACAAAACCCCACAGGTGTCAGGGTGGGAACAGTCACTGGCACTTGCTTTTTAGGCAAGGTGGCAAAGCTAAGTTTTAACTATGACCCAAAGCAGAAAAGGCAGAAGCTGATCAGAAAGCAATGCCCTGCCTTGGTCGCTGACATCAGGGCGAAGCCAAGGGTCGCCTGCACCGCTCGCCTGAGTCATCTCTTCCTTACATCAGTGCACTCCTTTCCTGCCTTTAAATTTAAACCCAACTCTAAATCCAATCCTAAATCCAAATCCAATCCAAATTTAAACCCAACTCTAAATCCAATCCTAAATCCAAATCCAATCCAAATTTAAACCCAACTCTAAATCCAATCCTAAATCCAAACCAAATCTGAATTCTAAATCCAAGTCCAATCCAAATTTAAACCCAAATCTAAATCTGATTCTAAATCTAAACAAATATAAATTTAAATCCAAATCTAAATCCAAATCCAATCTAAATTTAAACCCAAATCTAAATTAGATTCTAAATCCAAACAAATCTAAATCCAAATCCAATCTAAATTTAAACCCAAATCTAAATCCGATTCTAAATCCAAACAAATCTAAATTTAAATCCAAATCTAAACCCAAATCTAAATCCAAATCCAATCTAACTTTAAACCCAAATCTAAATCCAAATCCAATCTAAATTTAAACCCAAATCTAAATCCAAATCCAATCTAAATTTAAACCCAATTTGAAATCCAATTCTAAATCCAAATCCAATCTAAATTTAAGTTCAAATCCGATCTAAATTTGAATCCAAATCTAAATATTAATTTAAATCCAAATATGAATCCAAATCCAAATCCAATTCCAATCCAATTCTAAATCTAAATCCCACCCCAAATCCTACCCTAAATCTGAATGCAGTCTAAGCCTCCTGTGGCTAAATTCGAGGCTGTTTCCTCTTGTTCAATCACCTGACACTATGGAGAAGAGGCCAAGCCCCAGCTGGCTCCAGCCTCCTTTCAGAGAGCCAGAAGGTTTCCCCTCAGCCTTTTCTTTCCCCTCCAGGCTGCACACCCCCAGCTCCCTCAACTGCTCCTCCCCAGCCCTATTCTCCAGACCCTTCCCCAGCTTCTTTGCCCTTCTCTGGACCTGTTTCAGCCCCTGAGTATCTGTCTTGGAGTGAGGGGTCCAAAACTGTGTGGAGGATTTGCAGTTCATCCTCATCAGTACAAGGCATAGTCACACCCCCAGGTCCTTCACCAGCTCCTGAGGCTGAGCAGGTAGGAAAGATTTCTTCTTCCCCACGGTGCAGAAAAAAACCCATCTCTAACAGATACTGGCTTTGAGTAGAGTAGAGATCTTGGACCTATCCCAAAGCATTTCAATCTGTTGTTTAATAGAAGAGAATCAGTTTCTCACTTCTCTGGGCAGCTCGGGCAGGAAATTCTCATCCACAGCCAAGGTCCTCAGGTTGTGAAGGTAGCCGATGGTGGAAGGTAGGGACTCCAACTCGTTACAGCTGCAGTCAAACTCTTCTAACAAAGACAAACTGCAATTGTAAATACACTTGTTAGATGCTGTGCAAGAGGCAGACAACAGACACCAAGTCTCAAAGGTGGGGAAGTGTTGAAGCATCACACTGCTGCAGACACCATGCCCTGGGTGAGGCACCCTTGCTGCAGTGAGGTCCAGAATGATTTGATTTCAGCAACTATTAAAGAGTCACAGAATGGGTTTGGTTGGGAAAGACCTTGAAGATCATTGAGCACAACCATTCCCTAACTCTACCAAGCCTGGTGCTAAATCATAGAGTGGTACCAACTCTACCAAGCCTGGTGCTAAATCATAGAGTGGTACCAACTCTACCAAGCCTGGTGCTAAATCATAGAAGGTTGGAAGGGACCTCAAGGATCATCCAGTTCTGACCCCCTGCCATAGGCAGGGACACCTCCCACTAGCACAGCTCACTCAAGGACTCATCCAACCTGGCCCTGAATACCTGCAGGGATGTTGTGGAGCACAGAAGAGCTGCAGGGAGGTTGTGGAGCACAGAAGCACCCAACGTGATCAAAGAGATGTGGTGCTGAGGAACATGAGGAACCCTAGCCTTCCAGTATCTGAAGGGGGCCTACAGGAAGGCTGGGGAGGGACTATTGACAAGGTCTTGCAATGCCAGGACGAGGGGCAATGGGTTTGGACTGGCAGAGGAAATATTTAGACTGGATGTCAGGAGGAAGTTCTTTACAGTGAGGGTGGTGAGACACTGGCANCTGGGGAGTCTCCTTCTGTGTGGCCTTTGCAGGCCTGTCTGGATGTGTTCTGTGTGCCCTGAGCTGCATTGTCTGGTCCTGCTCTGGCAGGGGGCTTGGACTGGATGAGCTCTTTGTGTCCCTTCCAGCCCCTGCCAGCCTGTGAGCATGTATGATTCTGTGGTCCTGTCATTTCACAGAATCACAGAATGGTAGAGGTTGGAAGGGAGCTGGGGGTGTGCAGCCTGCACAAGAGGAGGCTCAGGGCAGAGCTCATTGNCACTGAGTCCCATGGTCTGGTTGGTTGGGTAGGGCTGGGGGATAGGTTGGGCTGGGTGAGCTTGGAGCTCTCTTCCCACCTGCCTGATTCTGTGATATCTTTGGGTCCCTTCCAACCCCTGACATCCTGTGAGCCTGTGATGTGCTATGAAGTTCACCTCTGCTCCTCAGTGTCTGTGTGAGTCACAACTGCAGGACTGGGCTATGTCTAACCTAACCTTTATTCCAGTTTCTTAATAAAAAAAAAAAAAAAAAGAAAGAAAGAAAAAAAAAAAAGAAAAAGAAAAAGAAGTCTTTCAGTCTTCAAATTTTATGAGACATGAGACCAGAAATAGCTATTCCTAACATGGACTTCTCAGAACTTTCCTCTGATTGCTGTGTTTCAGCAGAGAGAAAAGCCACAGTGAGTCACAGAGTGATTAGTGACAGAGGCATGGAAGGGATCCAACAGCTCTGCCAGCTTCTGGGGGCAGATTTGCTTTAAAGCAAGCTTTGCTTTCACCACCATTTACTGCAAACTAGTCACAGAACAATTCATAGAATCACAGAATGCCAGGGGCTGGAAGGGACCTCCAAAGCTCATCCAGCCCAACCCCCCTGCCAGAGCAGGAGCTCCTAGAGCAGACCACACAGCAATGCATCCAGACAGATCTTGAATCTCTGGAGAGAGGGAGACTCCACAACCCCCCTGGGCAGCCTGTTCCAGTGCTCTGTCACCCTCACAATTCATCAAAATAAAATTTGTGTCCAGAGGAGGCAACATTGCTGGTGAAGAGCCTGGAGGATACGTTTGGTCACCAGCAGCCAAGGGAACTGGGGTTGTCCATCCTGGAGGAAAGGAGGCTGAGGAGAGACCTCCTGTCTCTCTACAACTGCCCAAAAGGAGGTTGGAACCAGGTGGGCATTGGTGTCTGCTCTCAAGGAACAAGCAACAGGGCAAGAGGGAACAGATTCAAGTTGCCCCAGGAGAGGTTTAGGTTGGACATGAGGAGCAATTTCTTCCTATCCCAGGCTGCCCAGGGTAGTGGTGGAGTCCCTATCCCTGGAGGGGTTTCAGAGCTGCCCAGGCATGGTGCTGAGGGCCATGGTTTAGTGGTGCTCTGGCAGTGCTGGGTTGGACTCTGTGATCTCAAAGGTCTCTTCCATTCAAAATGATTCTGTGGTTCGAAGTTTTTGCCTTTACCTACTTTACACAGAGGGAAGTCTAAAGAGGGGGAATGGGGCTTGGAAAAAGATGTTCTTGAGCATCCCCTGCAACCTGACAAGATGCCCAAAGCCTTCCTTTCACTGATGATAAGCAGAAGTGAGCAGATAAGCCAGTAGAGCAGCCTGATGTTTCCTGTGGCCATCAGAAGATCTGATACTCCCCATGGCAACGGTGGAAGCTTCCCTGGCAGTGAGGGATGACTTGATCAGACAACACTGACAAGAGATCTGTCTGGCACTGACATCCTCAGCTGCTTCCCTTCCTGATGGCATCAGCAGCAGATAAATGAAGGGGGCCACCATAAACACAAAGAAATCAAACAATTATGGAATGGGTTGGGAAGGACTTTGAAGATCATCTGAATTCCAAGTCCTCCCTGCTGTGGGCAGGGACACTTCCCACTAGGGTAAGTTGCTCAAGGACCCATCCAGCCTGGCCTGGAACACCTCCAGGGAGGTTGTGGAGCACAGAATCACCCAATGTGATCTTTGATCACAAACTCCCTGGGCAACCTGTGCCAGTGTCTCACCACCCTCACTGCCAAAAATATCTTATCATAGAATCATAGAATGGGAAGGTTGGAAGGGACCTCCAGGATCATCCAGTTCCAACCCCCTGCCATAGGCAGGGACACCTCCCACTAGCACAGGTCATCATCCAGCCTGGCCTTGAACACCTCCAGGGAGGTTGTGGAGCACAGAAGACCTGCAGGGAGGTTGTGGAGCACAGAAGAGCTGCAGGGAGGTTGTGGAGCACAGAAGCACCCAACGTGATCAAAGATCACGTTGGGTGCTTCTGTGCTCCACAACCTCCCTGGGCAACCTGTGCCAGTGTCTCACCACCCTCACTGCAAACAACTTCCTCCTAACATCCACTTTCAATCTCCCCTCTGCCACTTCAAACCCATTCCCCTTGTCCTGGCATTCCAAGCCCTTGTCAATAGTCCCTCCCCAGCCTTCCTGGAGCCCCCTTCAGATACTGGAAGGCTACTGTAAGGTCTCCTGGAAGCCTTCTCTTCTCCAGGCTGAGCTCTAAATCTCCTCTCTTCCATCTTCAATCCACTCCCTCCCATCCTAAATCAGTGTGAAACTCTCTTTGACACCTCCAGCTCCCATGCTCAAAACCAAGGTACTCCAGAAAGTGGTTTTTGCACTCATCATGGATTGCCTCTGAGAGCAGGCTGCTAGAAAGAGCTGCAATCCCAACAATGCTACAGGCAAACCCACCATAAAATCATTAACTTGCTGTCTTCTTGGGCTACACCGAGAGGACTCTGCAGCCAAAAATCAGACATGCACTTGCAGCTTGGTCTGGCAGCCAGCAATGAGGCAGTTCACATGTCCTGAGGTAGGGGAGGGATATTTTAAGGTAGGTTAGTAGAGAGAGATTCTAGGAAGATGGGAGGTGTCCCTGCCTATGGCAGGGGGTTGGAACTAGATGATCTTTGAGGTCCCTTCCAACCTAACCATTCTATGACTCTATGAAGAGTGCCATCAGCAAGGGTAGTGCCAACTCAGCATGGTCCCATCTCACACAGCCCCACAGAATGGTAGGGGTTTGAGGGGAGGTCATTGATTCCAACCCCCACTGCCAAGCCAGGATCACCCAGGGCAGGTCACACAGGAATGCATCCAGGTGGGTCTTGAAAGTCTCCAGACAGGGAGACTCCACAGCTCCTCTGGGCAGCCTGCCCCAGGGCTTTGGCACCCTTACAGGAGAGAAGTTTCTCCTCACGTTGAGGTGGGTCCTCTTTTGTTCCAATTTGTATCCACTGCCCCTTGTCCTGTCCCTGGGCACCACTGAGCAGAGTCTGCCCCCATCCCCTTGCCCCCCACAGCTCCTTTATCTCTTGCTGAGCATTGCTCAGCTCCTCTCTGGGGCTGCTCTTCTGCAGGCTCTCAGCCCCAGGGCTCTCAGCCTTTGCTCCTCAGTCCCTTCATCACCCTTGTGGCCTCTGTTGCACACTCTCTAGCATATCTCTGTCCCTCCTGAGTTGGGGAGTCCAGAATTGGACCCAGCCCATCAGCTGTGGCCTCACTAGGGCAGAGCAGACGTGCAGAAGAACCTCTCTTGACCTGTTGCCCATATCTTAGTGCACCCCAGGATGCTGCTGGCCTTCTCAGCCACGAGGGCACGTTGCTGCCTTGTGGTTAACTCACTTCCACCAAGACTCCAAGGTCTTTCTCCATGGAGCTGATCACCATGGAGCAAACCAACCCCTAACCTGTGCTGGGGAGTGTTGTTCCTCCCCAGGTGCAGGACTCCACACCTAGACCTGCTGAACCTCATCAGGTTCCTCTTCTCTCCAGCTGCCAAAAGAATCCACATCCTGACATCACCACTGCCTGTATTTTTCCATCACCAGGCAGCAGGAATGCTGCAGACCCAAGGATACAAGCTCACACTTTGACACTTTGCAGCTGCTGGTCCTCCAGATGTGCTGTAGCCCAGCCACAGGCACAAAACACTCAGCACCATACACTGGCTCTTGATCTACTGCACCATCATCTATGTGTGGGCCACGACCTTCCCCATGACACCTTCCCATCCATGAAGGTGAAGCTTTGATGTCTTTTGGGGTCCTACAGATAAAGCCTCCAGCCTTTGGCTCCAAGTTGGCCAAGTCCTTAATCAATGGGAAGCTTCTGATTTTATGGGGAATGTTTTATTAAGCTGTGTCTAGTGTGCAAGGTGTCACAGGATTACCCAGCTTGGAAAAGACCTCTGAGATCACTGAGTCCAGCCTATCACCTAACCCTCCTAATTAACTAACCCATGGCATTGAGTGCCTCATGCAGCTTCTTCTTAAACACCTCCAGGAATGGGCACTCCACCACCTCCCTGGGCAGCCCATTCCAATGCCAATCACTCCTTCTGCTGAGAAGACTCCAGGGATGGGCATCTCTCACCCCTCTGGCTTTTCACAGTTGCATATTTCAACCTCCCTGTTTATATTTGGTATATTTGTGCCTGGGTTGGATGTTTCCAGCTTTTAAGTGCCTGCATTTACCTTTGTAACTCTGCATTTACATATCTGTGCCTGACCTGTTTATATTTACACACTGAGACATAAACACTGCAAAGAACTCAGCTTGTGACTGGAGAAACCTTGCAAAGAGCAGAACTTCTCTTCCTACCTCAGCATGTCTGGTTATTGGTGCTCAAGAACTGAAAGACATGGAGCCATGGAGCCATGGAGTCATGGAGTCATGGAGCCATGGAGTCATGGAGCCATGGAATCATGGAGCCATAGAGTCATGGAATCATGGAGCCATAGAGTCATGGAGCCATAGAGTCATGGAATCATGGAGCCATGGAATCATGGAGCTATGGAACCAATCACAGAACCAATCACAGACCCAGGCAGGTTGGCAGAGAGCTCCAAGCCCACCCAGCCCAACCTAGCCCCCAGCCCTACCCAACCAACCAGACCATGGCACTAAGTGCCCCAGCCAGGCTTGGCTTCAACACCTCCAGGCATGGGCACTCCACCACCTCCCTGGGCAGCCCATCCCAATGCCAATCACTCTCTCTGCCAACAACTTCCTCCTCACATCCAGCCTGAGCCTGCCCTGGCACAGCTTGAGGCTGTGTCCCCTCCTTCTGTCCCTGGGTGCCTGGCAGCAGAGCCCAAGCCCAGCTGGCTCCAAGCTCCCTTCAGGGAGCTGCAGAGAGCAATGAGCTCTGCCCTGAGCCTCCTCTTGTGCAGGCTGCACACCCCCAGCTCCCTCAGCCTCTCCTCACAGGGCTCTGCTCCAGGCCCCTCCCCAGCCTTGCTGCCCTTCTCTGGACACCTTCCAGCACCTCAACATCTCTCTGGAATTGAGGGGCCCACAACTGGACACAGCACTCCAGGTGTGGCCTGAGCAGTGCTGAGCACAGGGGCACAAGAACCTCCCTGCTCCTGCTGCCCACACTGCTCCTGAGCCAGCCCAGGATGCCATTGGCTCTGCTGCCCACCTGGGCACTCTGCTGCCTCAGCTTCAGCTCCTCTCTGCCAGCACCCCCAGGTCCCTCTCTGCCTGGCTGCTCTCCAGCCACTCTGTGCCCAGCCTGCAGCAGTTGCACCCTGTCTCTGCAGGGTAGAGCTCTTACAGGCCTTTGACCAAGAGTGACAAAAGCGAGAGTGGAGGTTCACCATCAGCGGCTCAGAGGATGTGAGTTGTCACTCAGACAGTGACAGAGCCCTGGAGCAGGCTGCCCAGAGAGGTTGTGCAATTTCCTTCTCTGGAGAGCTTCCAAACCTGCCTGGATGCAATCCTGGGCCAGCTGATGTAGGGGAATGTGCTGTAGCAGCTGGGCTGGACTAGAGAATCTCCAGAGGTCCCTGCCAACTCCTACCACGCTGGGATGCTCTGCTTTTATGTTTCTGCTAAGTGCTTTTGTGCCTCATCATGAAACTGATCCCTGGAGGGAGAGTTCCCTCCCCCACACTGCTCCTCTTTGTGTGACAATAACACACCCTGCAGTGGGTACTACCACTAAGGGTTAGGAGAACCAGGAGGAAACTATCCAGATGGATGAGTCAGAGCAGAGCAGCTCATTTTGATGTGGGAAACTCTCTCCTCGTTATCTGGGAGAAGGGACTTCACTTCAAAACCCAACCAGTCACTCAGAAACAATGTGGTAAGGAGGAGGTGCCCAGCCCCCTGCTCAGCACTGGGGCAGCAGCTTGCAGCTCTCAGCACTGGGGCAGCAGCTTGCAGCTCTCAGCACTGGGGTAGCAGCTTGCAGCTCTTAGCACTGGGGCAGCAGCTTGCAGCTCTCAGCACTGGGGCAGCAGTTTGCAGCTCTCAGCACTGGGGCAGCAGATTGCAGCTCTCAGCACTGGG
>VWZE01009205.1:573-18605 GCA_013396675.1 Eubucco bourcierii | reverse complement strand
GGAAGGCCTCTCACTGTTGGTGAATTCACTGACCAGCTGAGGCAGATAGAGGACAGTTTGTCACATTCTGCCCTTGTCTCTGCCATAAAAACTATGAGCACGGAGTTTAAGGATAGCATTAAGGATATTAAGGATAGCATCAAGGATGGGATTAAGGATGGCATGAAAGAACTGAGTGTAAAAATTGAAACCTCCATTTCCAGTCTGGCAAATACCATCCCTTCACTATCATCTGAATGGGTGAATGTTTCTGCTGTCAGGAACAGACGCCCACCTCCTGCAAGGCGATTCCAGCCCAGGAGACAAATTCCACCTAGACACCAGCAATCACGTGGGTCACTTTGGGTAATCCTGCGTGACCAATTTGGTGAGAACATGAACAAGCGAAGATGGAAGTCAGCAGTCTGGAGTCCTACCAGGAGAGTTACAGAAGCGAGAGATAGAGAGGGAGAATCCAGTCAATTCGCTGAGGTAAAAGCTGTCCAACTTGCTCTTGATGTGGCTGAACGTGAAAATTGGCCTATCCTCTACCTCTACACCAACTCGTGGATGGTAGCCAATGCTCTATGGGGTTGGCTAAAGGACTAGACCAGGATGCTCAAAGCCTCGTCCAACCTGGTGCTCCAGGGAGGGGGATTCCACAACCTGGTTGGGCAACCCATTCCAGTGTTTCACCACCCTCACTGTAAGGAATCTCACCCTAATAACCAGTCTAAATCTGTCTTCCTCAAGCCTCAACCCATTCCGTCTTGTCCTACTGCCACGAACCATTGTAAAAAGTCCCTTTCCATATTTCCTGTAAACCCCACTCAAGTACTGGAAAGCTGCTGTAAGGTTTTGTTTCCTCAGAGCCTTCTCTTCTGCAGGCTGCCCAGCCTCAACTCCCCCAGCCTGTTTCCATGGTGGAGCTGCTCCAGCCCTCTGATCAGCTTCATGGCTCTCTTCTGGGCCCACTCCATCAGTTCCATGTCCTTCTTATGCTGGGGGCACCAGCACTGGATGCAGTAGTCCAGTTGGGCTCTCAGGAGAGCAGAGCAGAGGAGGAGAATCACCTCCCCCCATCCTGCTTTTGCTGCAGTCCAGGACACAGCTGACTTCTGGGCTACAAGTTGCTGCCTCCTGTTGAGTTTCTCATCAGCCTGCACCCCCAAGCCCTTCTCCTCAAGATCACTGTCAAGCCACTCCTCAGCCAGCCTCTGTTTGTGCTTGGGATTACCCTGACCCATGTGTGGGATCTTGGACTTTGGCCCAGCTGAACTTGAGATTGGCTTGGGCCCACCTTTCAAAGTTGCCCAGGTCCCTCTGGACAGATCCTTTCTCTCCAGCATCTCAACTGGACCACAGTGGCTGTGGGTGGGGGAACTGGCTGAGGGTGCACTCAATGCCACTGCTCACATTGCCAAGGAAGCTCAGCAGCAGCTTGCTTAAGGGCACAGGAAGCAGTATGCAGGAGGCAGCTCCTGAGAACAAAGTGCTTCTGCATGAACCTCCAGTTGCTACGAGTCCTGCTCGTTGTTACACACTGTGCCAGCACGTGGCGATAACTCAGCCTGTTCCTCTGGGTGCTGGTAAAGGGAGCACTGCAAATGTTAGCATCTCAGTGTGTGCTGAGCAATTGCACAGCTCCAGGCTGCACTTCAGTGCTGGACAATGAATTCTTTTTGTTCCAAACAAAAGAAATTTGGGAGAAAAAAAAAAATAATACCTGCTTAGGTATTTTTGCTGTCATTGGTAAGACTGATGTCCCAGTGCTCCAACAAGCTCTCTGTAGGAGCCAAAAAGAAGACAGTAAAAGGTATGAAGAGCTCATCAATAGAGAGAGACTGACAGCCGGGATAGGATCAAGGAGCTGCACATAGTGGACATGAGAAACTCTCTGCCAATGTCTGAATCTCTTCAGCATCACTGATGTAAGCTCTGTTGTGAAGCATTTCCCACCAATGTGGGATCACAAACTGTGATGTTGGCTGATGAGGTTGGACACCTGAGTGTCTCCTTGGGAAAGTCACATCTCTGGTCTAAGCTACACATTTCTGCTCTCTACATTTAACAGAAGGACATCTGAAAGCAAAGCCAAGTTCAGCTGAGGGCTGGCATGAATTGCCCACAGGAGCTGTGGTCTCTCTCCTTTGCCTCTGAGGGAGATTTGCTAGGTGGGATAAACATCACATTTGCCTTCTCATCCTTCCAGTGGGACTTAGCCCACTGTTATCACAGAATCATCAAATCACAGAATCATATAATCATAGAATCATGGAATCACAGAACCATGGAATCATAAAATCACAGAACCATAGCATCACGGAATCATAGAATCACAGCATTATAGTATCATAGCATCAGTCAGGGTTGGAAGAGACCACAAGGATCAGCCAGTTCCAACCCCCCTGCCATGGGCAGGGACACCTCACACCAGATCAGGCTGTCCACGGCCTCAGCCAGCCTGGCCTTAAACACCTCCAGGGATCAAGCTTCCACCACCTCCCTGGGCAACCCCTGCCAGGCTCTCACCACCCTGATGCTGAACAACTTCTTCCTAACCTGCAGCCTGAATCTCCCTGTTTCTAGCTTTGTTCCATTCCCCCCACTCCAATCCCTACCTGACAGCCTAAAAAGTCCCTCCTCAGCTTTCTTGTAGCCCCCTTAAGATCTGGAATATAACAGAGAGGGGTTTAGCAGTCTCATCTTCCAGTTCCCTCAGCACCCATGGCTGTATCACATCAGGTCCCATGGACTTGAACACTTTCAGGTTCTTCAGTTGGTCACAAACCTGGTCTTCACTTAGGATGGACAATTCTTCCTTACAGTCTCTGTCATGATCTTCCATGACTTCAGGATTGTGGCTGGAGGCCTTAGCAGTAAAGACTTATGGATGAGTCTCCTTGCTTGGTTTCAAATGTCCAAGCACTGTGACATGCTTTGGGTTTTGTCCTTGGTTTATTTTAAGGAACAAAACTGTGGTGGACTTTACTCTGGAAATCCACACTTAAATGTTCCTGAGATTGAATGGCAAACCCTCTGCTAGATAGCAGTGCAACACAACTTAAGAGGCTGATGGAAATGCAGGAACTGAAAGCTGGCTGCAATTAGTTGAACCCCATTGCTGCAAGAGCACTGTCATTAGCCGTGTGGTATTGCTTCGATCTGGATCAAAGAATATGAGAATGAGGAAAAAGGTGAAAGGAACGTTGCACTGTAACTATCACCCTAACAGTGAGATGAAAAAACTGAACCAACCCAAAGTTCAGTTAGAAAGTCCAAAATAAAGCTTGCAAACTCTCTCTGCCTTGCCACAAAGAACAGCTCTGCACCACCATCGTGCTCCAGGAACCGCAGCTCAGCCATACGACATCTCCCTGAGCTGGACACAGCTCTGAAATGCAGAAGCATCATTTCACAGCATGGCTTGAAGGCTGGCAAAGTGCAGGAGCAATCTGTCATCTTCCTGCTTGTCACAGCCCCTTTGGCTGGAACTTCGTAAGCCTGACGGATGTTCCCAGAGTAATGAATGGGAAGATTTACTTTGTAGCCTCTGCAGTTTGGACCTGATTTAGTGCATCCTCAAAACCAGTGCCATTTCAGAAGGCTGCCAGGATAAACTACACAAGAAATGCACTTCATTCCCCCTTTGCCTTCCCTTTCACCCTCTTAAACACTTGTCTTCACCCTAGCAACATGGAATTTCCTCTGCCAGATGAGTTGCATCCTCTGCCTGGCTTTGGAAGCAGACACTAATGTGTGCTATGCAAAAGGAGCCATGCAGAAGGGAATGTATGTGCAGAAGTACAGGTAAAGATCTCTCTCCATGTCCTCTTTGCAGTAAGGAGGAGGTTGTGAGAAGGGAGCCCTGCAGACCCAAAGCAGACAACAGAACAGCAGGCCACCAGCACAGTGTCCACCCCAGTGGCTATAGCTTTTCCTGCTCACCTCTCACAGGTTCTCCATCCTACAGCCCCCAGCTAAGAGTCTGGGACTCAGCTTGTCTTGGTGCTTGTGCTGGAAATGTGGAGTGCTCTCACTTCTCTTCTGAGTTGTACCCAGCTGTAATTAAGAGCAAGGACAGGGCTTACACAGGCTGTATGGCAGGAAACAGCCTAGTCTTACACCCTGCATTCCCTCCCCTGGCCGCACTGTCAGATCACAGACTCACAGAATGTCAGGGGCTGGAAGGGAAATCCAAAGCTCATCCAGTCCAACCCCTGCCAGAGCAGCATCACCTACAGCAGATCACACAGGAACACATCCAGGCAGCTCTGCAATAGCTCCAGAGAGGGAGACTCCACAACCCCCCTGAGCAGCCTGTGCCAGGCTTCTGGCACTCTCACAGGGAAAAAATTCCTCCTCAGATTCAGGTGGAACCTCCATTGCCTCAGCTTCCACCATTGCCCTTGTGCTGGCACTGGGCATCGCCCAGCAGAGCCTGGCTCCATCCTGATGCAGAGTTTCTTTTCAAAGAATCATAAGGGTTGGAAAAGACTTCTGAAGACCATGAAGTCCAACCCCCTGCCAAAGCAGGGTCATCCAAAGCAGGCCACATGGAAACATCTGGGGGTCTCTAGAGAAGAAAACTCCAGAATCTCCCTGGGCAGCCTATTTCAGTGCTCTGCCACCCCTATGCTAAATAGGGTTTCCCTTGTGTTGATCTGGAACTTTCCATGTTCTAGTTTGTATCCATTGCCACTTGTCCTGTTGCAGGACCCCACTAAAAACATACTACTGCCTTCTTCCTGACACCAGCCCCCAGATATTTACAGACCCCCTCTCAATCTCCTCCTCTGCAGACTAAGCAGTCCTAGGGCTCTCAGCCAGGGGACTCAGGCTCTCTGCAGTTCCTTCAGCATCCTCACAGCCCTCCCTTGGGCACTGCCTAGTGCATTCCTGTCTCTCTTGGCTGGGGATCCCAGAGCTGGACACACTCCTCCACAGAGCTCCACCTTCCTCTCACCTCACTCAGCAGTGGGCTCACATTGCCCCTGCTCCTCCTTTTGCCACTGATGTCTTTAGAGAAGCCCTTCTTGTTCAATTTTAAGAGGGCTTTGGCATTCCTGGCTGACCACATTCCTGTAACTCCTCCAAGTGAGCAGTCCTTTTTGCCACACACTAAAAACTTTCTTCCACACACTGAAAACTTTCGTCCACACACTAAAAATTTTGTTCCACACACTCAAAACTGTCTTTCACACACTAAAACTTCCTTCCACACACTAAAAACTTTCTTCCACACACTAAAAACTTTCTTCCATACACTAAAAATTCTCTTCCACACACTAAAAACTTTCTGTTCTGTTCTGTCAGGGTTGGAAAGGACCACAAGGATCATCCAGTTCCAACCCCCCTGCCACAGGCAGGGACACCTCACACTAGGTCAGGTTGTCCACAGCCTCGTCCAGCCTGGCCTTAAACACCTCCAGGGATGAGGCTTCCACCACCTCCCTGGGCAATCCCTGCCAGGCTCTCATCACCCTCATAGTGATAGGTTGGACCGGATGATCTTGGAGGTCTCTTCCAACCTAGTTTGATTCTATGGTGAAGAACTTCCTAACACCCAGGCTGAATCTCCCCATTTCTAGCTTGGTTCCATCACCCACAGTCCTATCTCTACCTGACATGCTGAAAAGTCCCTCCTCAGTTTTCTTGCAGCCCCATTCAGATACTGCAAGGCCACATCTCACTGTCCTCAAGATATGGAAACCCTCCCTCCATCCCTAGGACTGAGCACCTGAAGCCACTGTTGCTAAATGGAGGCAGAGTTGCAGCCTCACAGCTGCTGGTTCAGCCAGGAGAGGGCAAAAGCTGCCGTGGCTGAGGCAGCTGTGCAGGCAGCTGCGAGGCTTTATTGATGGCACTGGAAAATTTGACTCCTTTGAGGGAAGGCATCACCAAGCAGTGCCTTGGAGGCTCAGAGTGCTTGCATGTAAGCACTAATTCGGAGGAGGTAAGCCAGGTGAGTAGTCTTGCAGTACCTGAAGGGAGCTACAGGAAGGCTGGGGAGGGACTACTGACAAGGGCTTGGAATGACTGGACAAGGGGCAATGGGTTTGAACTGGCAGAGGGAAGGTTGAAACTGGATGTTAGGAGGAAGTTGTTTGTAGTGAGGGTGGTGAGACACTGGCACAGGTTGAGGGTGGTGAGACACTGGCACAGGTTGCCTAGGGAGGTTGTGGAGAACAGAATCACCCAACATGATCTTCAATCAAAGTGTTCAAGGCCAGGTTGGAGGAGGCCTTGAGTGACCTGTACTAGTGGGAGGTTGAGGTCCCTTCCAACCTTACCATTCTATGATTCTGTGAAGGTAACAGTGGGACCAGACAGTGCTAAGGAACAGCAGCCCGGAGCAGTGAGGTTTACGGACCAGGGATAAAGGGATGAGCTTTTCCAAGGGAAAGTCTTGCTGGAGGTATAACTATGGTAATGAACAATCCACAGCTGCACAGTCTGCAGAGCCATTAAACATTTAATGTTGCTATTTTCAGGTTAATTTATGCTTGGCTTTTTGTTCTCTTTCCCCCACACACACATTGTATGGTTATCAGTAAGCAGGAGCTGCGGCTGCCCTTGAAAGAGGAATTCAGCTTGAAGCTGCCAGAGTTCTCTCAAACTGATTAAAGATTTCCAGCAGATCTTTGTGAATGATCAGAAGCAGCTGAGTCATCTCACTGAAGAATCAGAAGAGGAAGCAACCTTTATGTAGTATGTGGCAGAAATCCCTTCCAGGACCTTTCCATGCCTGAAGGCCACCGCTCTGTGATCTGGATTTTGCTCACAAGAGTGATTCACAAAGACACTGAGAGGTGTGTGCAAGGTCCTGCAGAAGTGCACACACCCCAGTGCCCCTCACCACTCTGCTGGGAAAGACTTTTCTCCTCAGAAGGAAGGGTTCAGCCATCAGCTCTGACATTCACCAGGGTGATCTGTACTCCTGGCCAAGCCCTTTGGGCAGAAGCAGGTAAGGAAGCAAAGGACTCTCACATTCCGCCTCAGAGAGAGTTTGCCCCAGGGCAGAGTGAGTTACACAATGGACATACCCATATTGAAAGATGACGCAGACCACTTCCAGTTCTTGGTCCCTCAATTTAGGAAAGATGTTGAGGTGCTTGAATGTACCCAGAGAAGGGCACCAAGGCTGGTGAGGGGCCTGGAGCACAGCATTGTGAGGAGAGGCTGAGGGAGCTGGGGGTGTGCAGTCTGAAGAAGAGGAGGCTCAGGGCAGACCTCATTGCTCTCTGCTGATACCTGAAGGGAGGTTGTAGCTAGCTGGGGTTGGGCTCTGCTGCCAGGCACCCAGGGACAGAACAAGAGGACACAGCCTCAAGCTGTGCCAGGGCAGGTTCAGGTTGGATGTTAGGAGGAAGTTCTTGCCAGAGAGTGTGATTGGCATTGGAATGGGCTGCTCGGGGAGGTAGTGGAGTGCCCATCCCTGGAGGTGTTCAAGAGGAGGCTGCATGAGGCACTTGGTGCCATGGGTTAGTTAATGAGAAGGTGTTAGGTGATAGGTTGGACTGGATGATCTCAGAGGTCTTTTCCAACCTGCTTAAGTTTGTGATTCTGTGATTCCAGATGCCTTGGATGAGAGTAACTGATGAAACACGGAGTCACAGAATAGATCTGGTTGGAAGAGACCTCCAAGATCACCCAGGTCCAACCCTTGGCCCAGTAGTAAACCATATCCCTAAGTGCCAAATCTGCACTCTACTGAACACCAGCAGGAATGGTGACTGCAGCACTGCCCTGGGCAAACCATTCCAATGGTTGAGACCCCTTCCAGGGAAGAAATATTTCCTAACCCCCAGCCTAAACCTCCCCACTCCCTTGTGAACAAAGAGAAGAGCCTGGCCCCCTCCTCACTCCAACCTCCCCACAGGGAGCTGCAGAGAGCAATGAGCTCTGCTTCAGCCTTCTCTGCTCCAGCCTGCACACCCCCAGCTCCCTCAGCCCCTCCTGACAGCCCAAATGCTCCAGGCCCTTCTCCAGCCTCCTTGCCCTCCTCTGGACATGCTCCAGAACCTCAATGTTCTTCTCATAGTGAGGAGCCCAGAACTGAAGGACATAGGGTCTGTGGACAAAGGCAAAATCCTTAGTAAAGGAAAGCAGAGGTTGAAATTGTCCTAGAAGATTAAATCCCTGCTACCTTCAGTAGAGTGTTTCCCAGGATACCGAAGAGTCTGTTTAGAGCACTGAGTCTTCTGGGGTCAATCTTATTTTCCAGCTTGTCAGCATAAGAGCAGTTACCAGGCAGAGACTTTCAGTGGTTTTGGGGTGAAAAATTTTAATCTTTTAGGGCAATTTTAACCTCTGCATTGTTTCACTAAGGACTTTGTCCATTTCAAACCGTAGGATCAACTCCTACACTTCCAGACAGGTGTAAGTGGAAAGATTAAGAGGGGCTCAGTGGTCACAGGAACCCATGCTTAAGTGCAGCAAGCAAGGACCTGTGCAAGCCTCTGTTCTGTTCAATCCAAAGTGTGCCAGAGCTCAGACAAAATCTGAGTGCAGCTAAGGAGGAGGCTTGGCACAAGGAAATTAAGGCAATTAGCATCCCCTTTAAATGCTCATTCTCAGGCTCTTGCAGCAGTGTGTGTGATGGTTTGGGAGTTCCTTGCCCCCCACACTTTGTAAAATCCCCCAGACTAGGCTCAGCCAGCTGAAAGTTAAGGACTGAAGCTCTATTTACAGCTCAGCACAATGTACAAGCAGAGATATACACAACAGACAGGAATAGTTACAGACATAGACAAGTTAAAGGCAATACAGAAACACAATTCCCCTCCCAGAAATCAGAGTCCCCAGGAGGGGCACCCAACCACCCTTCCACCTTCTCCCCACCCCTGTACCTTACCCCAGGGGTTACCTTAAGTGCAAGGTGAGTTTGGAGGATGGGCCAGGGGAGTTAGAAGGAAAATGGTTAGTGAGGTTACTTGGCAGAGAGGAGAAGGTCAGAAGCTGCTGGACAGCCCGAGATGCTCTGCCCAAGAGACTGTGTTATCTATGTTTTGAGTTCTTATTCTTAAACATCTCAGCAAGCCTAAGAGTGAAGTAGACATCACCATTGTTTTTCCTTTCACAGCCTATAATATAATTTTCTCATTAAAATTTTCAATTAGCTCAAACCAGTACAGTGAGGCAGAGCTCTCAGCAGTGGCAGTTTTCTGGCCACCCAAAAGAGTTCACAGCAAAACGCCTCCGGAGGCTGTGTGAGGGTCACGCAGGGACCCAGACATTTCCCAAGGGAACATTTTGGATTGACCTCAGAGGAACTGTGGCCTTATGGAGAGTCTAAATGTTTGTCACATGTGCCCAAATGCAAGGCAAGTCAGGTGAAAGAGCCCGGGTTGGTGGCCCAGAAAAGAAGAAGGCTTTAGCTGCCTGCAGCAGAGCGGGCGCCAGGCTGCTGAAGCACCGAGAGCACAGCCTGGAAGAAGGACTGGCCTGAGGGGAGGAGAACAAGCATTTGCTCCAGATTTCACCTATATGTTTCAAATATATTAAACGTATATAATTATACCTATAAACATCTCTGTCCTTTCCCCCCAGATTCATGCCAGGGAACAATTCCCTGTGTCTGTTCACCCCCACCCCCAAAGCAGGAGGAAAGCCCAAACTCCCCAGCTGAATTTCTCTTCCTGCTTTATCAGCCTTTCATTGGCTGCTTCACTGCTTGCCACTCTGAGAGCTGGGCAGGTAACTGCATCTCCTTCCATATCTGTCCTGCCATCTCTAAGACATTCATCTTCCCAGGGGCGGGCTTTGGGTGAGTGGGCTACGGTAAAACTTTGAAACTCAGCACATGATTCTCCTCTTGCATCTTTGCTGACTGTTGCCTGCTCACACTTCAAAGAGGCCTGCCCCTGGCACACTGTGTATGACCTGGTGGCTCCTGATGTCTGCACATGACCCTATTCCCTAGTTCCCTTTCCCTGCAGTTCTGCTTTTCTCAATATGTAGATCCACTTTCCTACTGTAAGTAACAGATAATTACCTTGGGAACTGGCTGAAGGGAAGAAGCCAGAGAGCTGTGGTCAATGGGACAGAGCCCAGTTGGAGGCTGTGACTGGTGGGGGTCCCACAGGTGTCAGTGCTGGCACCAGGTCTGTTCAGCACATTCATCAATGACCTGGATGAGGGCAGAGAGGGCACTGGCAGCAAGTTTGCTGATGGCACCAAGTTCGGTGGAGTGGCTGCCACAGCAGAAGGCTGTGCAGGCATTCAGTGAGAGCTGGACAGGCTGAGAGATGAGCAGGGAGAAATAGAATGAACCTCAGCAAGGGCAAGGGAAGAGTCTGGGACCTGGGAAAGAACAACCCCAGGGAGCAGCATAGGTTGGGACTGAGCTGTTGGAAGGCAGCAAAGGGAAAATGATCTGGAGGTCATAGTGGATGGGAGGGTGCCCATGAGCCATCAATGTGCTCTGGTGGACAGGAGGGGTAATGCCATCCTGGGGTGGGTTAGAAGGGCTGTAGGTAGGAGGGGGGGAGAGGTTCTCCTGCCCCTCTGCTCTGCCCTGCTGGGGCCACATCTGGAGTCTGTGTCCAGTTCTGGGCCCCCAGTTCAAGAAGGACCTGAGGAAGCTGCTGGAGTGAGTCCGGTCCAGAGCCACAANGGGAAAATGATCTGGAGGTCATAGTGGATGGGAGGGTGCCCATGAGCCATCAATGTGCTCTGGTGGACAGGAGGGGTAATGCCATCCTGGGGTGGGGTAGAAGGGCTGTAGGTAGGAGGTGGGGAGAGGTTCTCCTGCCCCTCTGCTCTGCCCTGCTGGGGCCACATCTGGAGTCTGTGTCCAGTTCTGGGCCCCCAGTTCAAGAAGGACCTGAGGAAGCTGCTGGAGTGAGTCCGGTCCAGAGCCACAACAATGCTGAAGGGAATGGAAGAGCTCTGTTAGGAGCAGAGCCTGAGGGAGCTGGGGCTGTGCTGCTGGGAGAGGAGAAGCCTGAGAGGTGACCTCAGCAATGGGTATAAAGATGTAAAAGTGAGTGCCAGGAGGCTGGAGCCAGACTCTGCTGGGCGATGTCCAGTGCCAGCACAAGGGCAATGGTGGAAGCTGAGGCATAGGAGGTTCCATCTGAATCTGAGGAGGAATTTTTTTCCCTGTGAGAGTGCCAGAAGCCTGGCACAGGCTGCCCAGGGGGGTTGTGGAGTCTCCCTCTCTGGAGCTATTGCAGAGCTGCCTGGATGTGTTCCTGTGTGATCTGCTGTAGGTGATGCTGCTCTGGCAGGGGTTGGACTGGATGAGTTTGGATTTCCCCTCCAGCCCCTGACATTCTGTGATGCTGTGATTTATCTTGAAGTAGGAAAGGAAATTTGGTATTGCAGCAAACATTAAAGAAAGGCAGAACAAATACTGTTAGCATTTGTCATTCCCTTGGACAAATACTACCATGTTCAGCCCTCCAATCATTCTGCTCAGTGCTGCTCTATTCATTAGTAAATCAATCACTCAGTAAATGTGTGGCTGGAAAACTTCATTTCTCAATTTGTCTTTTAAGCAGTCCTCTCTATTTGGGTTCTGGCAGGTCCCTCTGCAGTGTCCCTGCTACTGGCCGCATTCCATTTGCAGCCTGCCTCTCACTGACAGCTGTGCTGGTTCCAGACAGCACTTTGTGCTTCCAGAATTGAATGTTCCAAACTGGATGGCCACACAAAAGGAGCTGCAGAGAATTGCAAATGCCTTCCAGGCCAGGCTAGACTCGGCTGTGCAAGGTTACAGCTCAAACAAGTTTGTGTCAGTTTCACAAGGAGACTTAGTCCTGTACCCCTGTGATTAAGATCCAAATTCGATTACTCTTTCCCTTAATGTAATGAGGAGGCAGTGAAGGAGGCCTATGGGTACTTCCTGAATGCAGGATGGGCAGAGCTAGAAAGGCTGCAGAAGGCACTGGAGGGCAGTGAAGGCACAGGGGAATAATCTCTGCAGTGGGTTCAGGAGGCTGCAGAAGGAAGAAAAGCAAACAAATAACAGGAACCATGCTCAAAGCTGCTCAGCCAGCCAACTGCTCTTCCAGGAAGGGTGTCCCAAGTACAGCTGGAGCTGACTTGGTAGGGTAGCTTCATCCAGAGATGTATTTCTTGCAAAAACTGCACTGGGAAACTTGGGAGTCCTTGCAGGGATGTGCCAGGCCTGCCAGCTCCAAGTAGCTCTGGCTGCCCGCTGCCCTCCTCTTCTGAGCAGAGAGGTGAACTGCTTCTGGGGCAGAGAAAGAGAAATGCTCGGGGAGTAGCTTGGTGACAGCAGGCAAAGCACGGGGGGGGCAGGCAGTGGGGCAGAGACATGGTGCCTCTGCACTGCCCTCTGCCCCCTGCCAGGAGGGGGACAGATCTGGCTGTATTTTCTGCCAACAGCCAGTCACAGGGATCAGCCTGATCCATACTGAAATAGGTATCCAAGAGCAGTCACAGGATCATGGGATCACAGGATCACAGACTTAAGCAGGCTGGAAAAGACCTCTGGGGTTACCGAGTCCAACCTATCCCTTAACACCTTCTGATTAACTAACCCATGGCACCAAGTGCCTCATGCAGCCTCCTCTTAAACACCTCCAGGGGTGGGCACTCCACCACCTCCCTGGGCAGCCCATCCCAATGCCAATCACTCTCTTTGTCAAGAACTTCCTCCTAACATCCAGCCTAGACCTCCCCTGGCACAGTTTGAGGCTGTGTCCTCTTGTTCTGTCCCTGGGTGCCTGGCAGCAGAGCCCAACCCCAGCTGGCTACAACCTCCCTTCAGGTATCAGCAGAGAGCAATGAGGTCTGCCCTGAGCCTCCTCTTCTGCAGCTGCACACCCCCAGCTCCCTCAGCCTCTCCTCACAGGGCTGTGCTCCAGGCCCCTCACCAGCCTTGGTACCCTTCTCTGGGCACCTTCCAGCACCTCAACATCTCTCTTGAATGGAGGAGCCCAGAGCTGGACACAGCACTCGAGGTGTGTCCTGACCAGTGCCAGTGCAGGGGCAGAAGGACTGCCCTGCTCCAGCTGGCCACACTGTTCCTGATCCAGGCCAGGATGCCTTGGCCTTCTTGGCCACCTGAGCACACTCCTGGCTAATGGACCAGTTTGATCCATAGTGAAAAATGTATCTAAGATCAAATCACTTTCTGGACACCCTTGATCCATCTTCTTTCTCTCTGGAGGAACTCAAGAAGTTTGGTGTAGGCACCAGGTCGCCAAAGAACAGAGGTGTTGACATTCGCTCTGTGGGTGAGTTGAGTGTGGAAGTGACAGTGTGGGCAGTAGGACGATGGAAGTGATCCTGCCCCTCTGCTGAGACCCCACCTGGAATACTGCATCCAGTGCTGGAGCCCCTGGGACAAGAGGGATGTGGAGGTGCTGGAAGGTGTCCAGAGAAGGGCCACAAGGATGAGCAGAGGGCTGGAGCTGCTCTGCTGTGAGCAGAGACTGAGGCAGTTGGGGCTATGGGACCTGGACAGGCTGGAGAGGTGGGCCCAGGCCAACCTCATGAAATTCAATAAGGCCAAGTGTAAGGTCCTGCACCTGGGTAGGCACAATCCCAAGCACAACTCCAGGCTGGGTGGTGAATGGCTGGAGAGCAGCCCTGAGGAAAGGGACCTTGGAGTCTGGGTTGATGAAAAGCTCAACATGAGCCTGCAGTGTGCACATGCAGCCCAGACAGCCAACCGAGTCCTAGGCTGCATCAAGAGAAGCGTGGCCAGCAGGGCAAGGGAGAGGATTCTGCCCCTCCTCAGACCCCACCTGGAGTGTGCAGTTCTGGAGCCCCCAGCACAGGAAGGACATGGAAGTGTTGGAGCGGGTCCAGAGGAGGGCCACAAAGATGATCAGAGGGCTGGAGCAGCTCTCCTATGAGGACAGGCTGAGAGAGTTGGGGCTCTTCAGCCTGGAGAAGAGAAGGCTTCGAGGGGACCTGATAGTAGCCTTCCAGTATCTGAAGGGGGCCTACAGGAAGGCTGGGGAAGGATTATTTACAAGGTCCTGCAATGACAGGACAAGGGGCAATGGGTCTAAACTGGCAGAGGGGAGATTTAGACTGGATGTTAGGAGGAAGTTCTTTACAGTGAGGGTGGTGGGACACTGGCACAGGTTGCCCAGGGAGGTTGTGGATGCTCCCTCCCTGGATGTGTTCAAGGCCAGATTGGATGAGGCCTTGAGTGAGCTGTACTAGTGGGAGGTGTCCCTGCCTATGGCAGGGAGTTGGAACTGGATGATCCTTGAGGTCCCTTCCAACCTTACCATTCTATGATTCTATGATGATTCTATGCAGTCTGAAGAGGAGAAGGCTCCCAGGTGACCTTCTTGTGGCCTTCCAGTATCTGAAGGGGGCTACAAGAGAGCTGGGGAGGGACCTTTTTAGGCTGTAAGGCAGGGTTAGGACTGGGGGGAATGGAACCAAGCTAGAAATGGGGAGATTGAGCCTGGAGGTTAGGAAGAAGTTGTTCAGCATGAGAGTGGTGAGAGCCTGGCAGGGGTTGCCCAGGGAGGTGGTGGAAGCCTCATCCCTGGAGGTGTTTAAGGCCAGGCTGGATGAGGCTGTGGACAGTCTGATATGGTGTGAGGTGTCCTTGCTCATAGCAGGGAGGTTGAAGCTGGATGCTCCTTGTGGTCCCTTCCAGCCCTGACTGATTCTGTGATTCTGTGATTGTATGAAACTTGATTTCCTCTGGCAGTAAAACACACGAAGCGTTGTTAGGCAATGACATCGCTTTAGGACTTTCAGATTTCCAAACACTGCATTGTACAAACATCATCCACAGGCACAAAGGAAATTAGATTTCCCTACCTCCCTGGTGCTGTGTTTAGCCACAAAGCAAGGAGATCCCTGCAAGAAGCTGCAAATCCATTCTATATTTAGCATCAGCCTAACGGGATAACGTAGCTATGGTTTGGTGCTCTTCAGGCTGCTGGAGTTTTGCTTTGTTCCAGCGCAAAGTCCAAGCTCCTTAAGTAAGTCTGATCTTGCTGCTTTTGCACATAAGCTGCCTTCAGGTGAAAGGGAAACATCTTCCACTTTCTTCTTTTGATAATTCATTATCCTATGCAGGCCTAATGCTATTCTCAGAAGGCTTTCTGTGTTTTACAGTAAAAGTGTCTGTGCCATTCTGTGAGACAAAGATGGATCAGGGCCATCCCTTGCAGCCTTGGTGTTTCTCCAGAAGTATCTTTTTCTTCCTACTACAATTCATCTTTGCAGAGCTACAAGAGCCCTACCCCTTCCACAGGGAAAACATTTCACTTGAAAGAGTGCTCTAGGACTTGTCCTAGCATCTTCAAATCCCATTTGGGGAGAGAAAGGGAGAGCTTCACGTGATACCAAGATACAGTGATGCTCTAACATGGGTGCAGAACACAAAATGAATGCATCCTGAGAGTTCCAACACAGTCTACCTGTGGCCTTGGTTTAAAAACTGATCTTCAGTCTTCCACATGCAAGTAATGCAGGAGATGTGGAGCAAAATGCTAACATTCTGTGCCAGCTCCTCAAAACTGTCCACCTCCATTATCTTTTTCTTTCTTTGAAATACCCTAGCGTATTGCCATCTGGAAATGTAAAGCTGTGAAAGTAGGAATCTGAAATCTGTCAGCTGCTCAGCAGCATGCTCAGGAGAAAAATGCAAGTGACAGAAGGCTGGGCTGTGGGAAGGAGGTCGCAGAGACTGGGGGAAGCAGACAGATCTCGGTAGAAGGTAACATGAAGCCACCTGCAGACCACGGCTGGGAGTGCTCCCATGGGCTGTGTCACCACCAGTTTTGCACTGTCCACTGCCGTCGGGAGCACACAGCAGCGCCCACAAAGAGCTGACTGGCAACAGATCCCATCTCTGGGGCCAGGGATCAGACACTTCTGCACTTTCCAGTTGTCCCAAGGCTTATTGTGGCCTTTTAGTATCTAAGAGGGGCTACAAGAAAGCTGGGGAGGGACTTTCTAGGCTGTCAAACAGGGATAGGACTGAGGGGAATGGAATCAAGCTAGAAACAGGGAGATTCAGGCTGCAGGTTAGGAAGAGGTTGTTCAGCATGAGGGTGGTGAGAGCTTGGCAGGGGTTGCCCAGGGAGGTGGTGGAAGCCAGGCTGGCTGAGGCTGTGGACAGCCTGATCTGGTGTGAGGTGTCCCTGCCCACGGCAGGTGGAGTTGGGACTGGATGATCCTTGTGGTCCCTTCCAACCCTGACTGAATCTGTGATTCTATGATTCTGTGATTCCATGAATCTATGATTCTGTGATTTTATGTTTCTATGATTCTGTGATTTTGTTTCTGTTATTCTGTGATGCTATGACTCTGTGTTTCTGTGATTTTAAGATTCTGTGATTTTATGATTCTGTGATTTTATGATTCTGCGATTCTATGATTCTGTGATTCTGTGATTCCATGATTCTCTGATTCTATTCATTTATGTAGGACAGCAATGCTGGCCATGGCACAACAGCTGGGTACCCTGGGTACTTGCCATGCAGCACCAAACATCTCAGCATTTGCTAATCGCCAATTCTCAATTTTTAAAACCACCATTAAGGAAAAAAAAAAAAAAGTCTCCTTGGAAATGACCTAAATGCTAAGTATTTCTAAAGGGAAATGAATGGATTATAAGAATATTCATCTTTGGGATAACTTTAAGGCAGCAGAATCCTTTGCTTCCTGGGTCATTTCTCCTCACTCAGCATTCAAAGGCTCTATTAGGGGACCTTTAGAGCCACTGCTGCTAATACAGCACATCATATATTAATTTTCTCTTTCTGGTAGCAGTTTTGCATTCTAATTTCCTTTATCTGGCTTCTGCATGATTTATTGTGATGATAAAATGCCCTCCTCTTTCAGAGAGATAATTCATTGCTGACTTGTATCTCCACTCCAACTATGCTGGCAAGCCTGCTCACACCACACTGCTCCTGCCCCCGCTGGCACTCAGCAATCCATCTGAACACAGCTTCCCTTAGATTTCCTGCTTTTTCAACACTTTTAATTAAATCTAGGGGTTTTTTGGGGTGTTTTTGTTTGTGGGGTTTTTTTGTTTTGTTTTTTTTTTTTAAGAGAACTTCTAGGAACAGTGACAGTTTCACACATGAAAAAAGCTCCATGACAAACACAATTAAATTAAGCTCCTTGAAGACTCTGGTGCCCCTTTGCAGCGCACAGCCGTGACACTGCTGACACAGAGCCTCAAAGGCAGCTGCAACAGCAGCATCTGCTCCGTGCTGAATGAGTCCTGACGAGAACAGTGACTGCATCAAAAGTGCAACAGGTCCTTAGCCTGTGAATGTTCCCCTGCAGTCCTGGTGGATGACCATGAGCCAGTAATGTGCTCTGGTGGACAGGAGGGGCAATGCCATCCTGGGGTGGGTTAGAAGGGCTGTGGGTAGGAGGTCGAGAGAGGTTCTCCTGCCCCTCTGCTCTGCCCTGCTGAGACCACATCTGCAGTACTGTGTCCAGTTCTGGGCCCTCCAGTTCAAGAGGGACATAGAACTGCTGGAGACAGTCCAGCACAGAGCCACAAAGATGCTGAAGGGAATGGAAGAGCTCTGTTAGGAGCAGAGCCTGAGGGAGCTGGGGCTGTGCTGCTGGGAGAGGAGGAGCCTGAGAGGTGACCTCAGCAATGGTTATAAAGATGCAAAGGTGAGTGCCAGGAGGCTGGAGCCAGGCTCTTCTGGGTGATGCCCAGTGCCAGCACAAGGGCAATGGTGGAAGCTGAGGCATAGAGATGAGAGGGCTGAGCAGCAGCCATCTGGGGAGGTGCCTAGGGCAAAGCGGCCCTCACCAACTATAACAACCAGCTCCACAAAGACAAAGAGAAGGGTTATAGTTGTTGGGGACTCTGTCCTGAGGGGGACTGAGGGACCCATATGTCATCCTGACCCATCCCACAGGGAGGTCTGCTCCCTACCCAGGGCCCAGGTAAGGGACGTCACCAGGAGACTCCCAAACCTAGTCCAGCCCTCTGACTATTACCCTTTGCTGGTAATACAGGTTGGTAGCGATGAGCTCGATAAGAAGGGCACCAGGACAATTAAAAAGGAATTCAAGGCACTGGGACAATTGATTGATGGGACAGGAGCACAAGTGGTGTTCTGCTC
>VWZE01009204.1:70070-115382 GCA_013396675.1 Eubucco bourcierii | reverse complement strand
GGGGGAAACTGAGGTGGGGGGGGGGCTGTGGGGCGTTCCTGTGGTGGTAAGAACCAGGTCAGGGAAGTCTCTGTAATGGATGGGCTGGGTTTGGAAACGAAATTAGGGAACTGGAATACGGGTGTCCCTGTGGTGGGGGGAACTGGGCTAGGGGTGTCCCTGTAACGGGGGGAAACGGGTTGTGGGGCTGTTGGTCCATGTAACGGGAGGGATGGGTCTGGGGAGAACTGGGTTAGGGATCCTGCCCCTTTGGTGGGGGTCTTTACCCTCCTGCTATGGGTTACCTTTGATGTGGGTTACCGTGAGGCCACTCCATAATCTGAGCAAGGTCCCAACTGGGGTTTCCCCCTCCAGCCTCACCAGCAACTTATGTCCTCCCCACCTCATCACCAGGTGCCACCATGGACTCCTTGGTGTTCCTCTGTGCTCGCCGCTTGGTGAGCCACGAAACTGATTTCCGCCGTGCTCTCACCATCCTCCCGAATGAGCTCTACCCTGTCCTCTTCAGTGCTGCCTTCTTGGATAGCCGGACCTTGGTGGTGCGGGATTTGGTGACTGTTTGGCCCTTCCCAGTCCTCAGCTTCCAACGTTTATTGGCTCACCTTGACCATCATCTTCTCCATTGCCCCAAGGGGCTACCAAGGAAGCTCTGTGTCCAAGCTACCATCTTGGCTATTGTGGCACATCTCCGCCAGACATTGGAGGAGCCAAATCGTGGCATGAGGTGGGTGCCAGGATGGGCAGGAGCCATGTTCTTCCTCCTGAGGGATGAGGAGGTGACCTGGAGCTGGTGGTGGGAAGAAGTTGGTGGGTTGGTGAGGTTGGGGGGAAAGCAAACCCAACACCACACCCTGCTTTGGGCTTGGGGGAGGTTGATGGTGGCCACCATGTCAGCAGTTCCTTGTCTTTGCACAGCGAGAGGCGGTGCTGCGTGCGGGTGCTGGATATGATAGACATGCCGGATGACGATGTCCATGGTGGTCCAGAAGGGATGAGTCTGTGGTCCACCACCGTGTCTTTAGCCAAAGCCTGTCTCGAGGTCTCCAAACACCAAAATGAACACTTGAAACGTGGCTCCAAACGTCGTAAAGGTCCCTCAGGAGCTTTGGAGGCTCCGCAATCCTTCAGCGTGGAGATCCACACCGATCTCTTCGTCAACAGCACGTCCTTCGTTGTCCTACGAGATGCTCTGCAGGCCAACACCACCAGCTTGCTGCGCCTCAAGTGCCGGGACTTCCACGCCGAGGAGCTCTCTGTGGGCAGCACTGTGACCCTGCTGGACTGCCTGGATGCCTGCAGCCTGCGGCGTGTCGATCTCCGCTTCAACAACCTGGGACTGTCCGGCCTCTGCATGGTCTTGCCACATCTCACCAAGTTCCCCAACCTCCTGAGCCTTCGCTTGCCCTACAGCAATGTTGATGTGCGGAGGTTTGTGTCTGGGACAGATGCCAGCCTCCGGCAGCTCGCTGGGCAGCTGGGGAGTTTATCGGGGCTCAAGGAGCTCAACTTTGGGTCTTCCAGGCTTTCAGGGAATCTCCAGTATCTTCTCAGGTAAGGTTTTGGTAGAGTTGGTCTCAACTTGCTGTTTATTCATAGAGTCATAGAATTGTCTTGGTTGAAAAGGCCTCCAAGAATCCAGCCTTCAACTCAGCACCACCATGGCCCCAGGCACCTGTCCAAATGTTTCTTGAACACCTCTAGGGATGGTGACTCCACTGACTCCCTGAGTAACCTGTTCCAATGCCTGATCACTTTAATGCCATGGTAGAGGGCAATCATCTCCATGACGAGGTTTAATTGATTGGAGGGTCCATGCCAGTGCAGTGCCAGCTTTGGTGTGAGCTCACAGCTCCTTCTCAGTTAAGGCTGTGCTGGATTTGGTCCTCAAATTGCTGCTTCTGTGCTGTGGTGGGATGGGATCTGGGTGGATTTGCCTTTGGCAGTCTGGGAATCATCTCCATCATGAGGTTTAATCCTTCAGTGAGTCTGTGCCAGCTTTGGTGTGAACTTACAGCACATTCTCAGCATTATGGTGGTTGGTCCACACCTCGCTCTTTACGTGCCATGTTGGGCAGTGATCCAAGTGGTAACCTGGGCATCATCCTCATGATGAGGTTTAATCCATTGGTGGGTCTGTGCCAGCTTTGCTATGAGCTCACAGCACCTTCTTACCCTGGCAGTGACCTTCAGACTCCTCTGGAAAGCCTGGAGCTGGCCTTTTGTTCCCTCCTTCCTGATGACTTCAACTACCTTCGGCAAAGCCTCCACGCACCAGCACTGCGGAAGCTGGACCTGAGTGGCCACAATTTCACCGAGGCCCTTCTTCAGCCACTCCGGCAGCTCCTGGAGAAGATCTCACCCTCACTTCTCCATTTGGACCTCATGGAATGCCGTCTGACAGACTCCCAGCTGGATGACCTGCTGCCAGTGCTTTGCTGTTGTTCCCAGCTGCGGTGCTTGGGACTTTTTGGCAACCTCTTTTCCACGCCGGCTCTCAAAGTTCTGCTGGAGAAGACTGTGGTGCTCCCCAACCTTCGCCTCGTCATCTACCCCTACCCCCTGGACTGCTACATCACCGACCAGCTGCGGCCACCCTCAGGCTCTGGCTGGTTCTTTGAGGATGCGGTGGACAGGGCACGTTTCAAAGTGGCCAAGGCCGAGCTCTGCCAGCTCTTGCTGAAACTTGGTAGATCTGACGCTGTCTGGACCACCAACCTGCCTTGGCACGGGGCCCCTGACTACTTCAACTTGTAGCTTGGTGACTGTGGCATCCCTATATGTCCCAATCTTTTTTTCCCTTCCGCATCTTTGGTGTCTCTTCCGTCATTCTGGTGCTTTTTGGCACCATCTCGCTGTTGCCAGCACTGGCCCCACCAGCAGTGCCTTGCTGCAAAGTGCCAGGCAGTGACCTTGGTTCAGCAGCACTAGGACACTGGTTAATAAAGTTCCCATTTCTCAGGAGGTGATGTGGTTACCGCAGCACTGCATACAGGCAGACCTCATGGGAACGCCGTGCTCCTTCCTTGGCACCCCCAAGTCCCTCCAGTACCCCGGGTCCTGGGGTCCTCTTGGTGTTGAGGAAATGACAACTCTCGGGCATTGGGGGTTCAATGTGTCTTTAATGGGGGTTGTAGCCAAATGGTGGTACCCATAATGCCATGGCAGCACCCACCCCACACCATCATGGCATCAATTATCATGGCAACCATCCTGCTGTCATGACACCCACCACAGCAGTGCCCAATTCATCATAGAAGCACCCACCCCACCGTGGTAGCACTCATTCCATCATCATCTAACTTATCACAGCAGCACCTGTCCCACCCTGGTGACGTCCACTGTGCCAGTACCATTCCACCATCATGAAATCCATCATGGTAGCAACCTCCCCACCATCACAACACCCACCTCACCTCTGTGACACCCACCATGCCAGCAACCTTCCCACTACAGTGGCACCCACCACAGCAGAACCCACCTCATCATGGTGGCCCCACAATGGTGGCACCTCCCGTGCCAGCACCCACCCCACAGCACCATCCCTGTTGCCATGACCTGGTGCCAATCTCCACCGCCTGTCACCATGAAGCTGCTGCTGACATTTGGCATGCCCCCACCTCATCCCTGCCGTGGCGCCATGGGCACAACTGGTGTCTCCTCATCTCCGCTGGTATCCAACAGTGGCAACAACTCGCCTGTGAGCTGGTACTGGCGCCCCTGCCAGTTGAAATGTGTTGGGGGCTGCTCTGGGCCCTGGTCATACTGGAAGCAGGAGCTCCACTCCACTGCTAGTGCCGACCGCACCAGGCCCACGCCGCCCACTCTGGCTGGTGCTGGGTGGTAGAGCCGCCCATTCCCTGGTGCCATGGCCAGGCTCTGCGGCTGGAAGGGCACCACCAGGCTCTGGCCGCCGCCGCAGTAGGAGAGGAGCTGGCTGGCAGCGAGGCCCGGCAGGAGCTGGGTGAAGACCAGGGGTCGGTCCTCGCAGCGCAGGAAGTTGCGCTCCCGGCCACAGCGCGACAGGAAGGGGAAGTGGCTCTCGTAGCGCCCGCTGCGGTTGGGCTCCAGCCGTTTGAAGAAGAAGCTGAGGAAGGCCACATCTGCAGGGGAATTCAGCCCCAGTGGGGCAATTGACTGTGGGGAAGGGGGGTTTGGTAGTGGGACATCATTTTGGGGCATTGTTCAGTGATGGGACCCCATTTTGGGGGGTCATGGTGGTGGAATGCTGTGTTGGGTAGCCTTATGTGCTGGGATGCCATGTGGGGAGATTAGTTGGTGATTGCATATAATTTTGGAGGGGTTGTTTGGTGGTGCAACAGACCCCAATTAAGGATACCAAAATCAGACCAAATTAAGGATGAGCTCCTAATTAAGGACAGAGCTCAGTTAAGGATCAGACCCCAATTAAGAACTGGATCCTGAGAACTCAGTTAAGAATTAAATCCTGATTAAAGATTGGATCTCAGTTAAGCATCAGACCCCAGTTAAGGATTGAATCCTGAGTTCTCAATTATATCCTGATTAGAAATCCCAATTGGATGAGAGTAACTAAGCATCGTTAAGGATCCTCATGATCAACCTACAGTTAAGGATCAGCTCCCAGTCAGGATCACAATCTGACAATGGGTGAGACCCCAATTAAGGCTTTAATCCTAACAAGGATCAGACCCTAATTAAGACTCAGATCTTGAATGAGGATGAGACTCTAGTTAAGGCTTAGAACCTGATTAAAGACGAGGCCTTAATTAAGGATCCAACCCCAATTAATGCTCACTCTTTGCTTAACAACAGCAGCCCTATTAAGGCCGACGCGGGACAGACCACGGAAGCACAATGAGGGATCTGGGGTCATTTCGGGGGAGTTTTTCTACCTTTGAAGCAAGTGATGAAGTTCTTCACTTTGGTGTCATCCAGGAAAAGCTGCAAAAAATGTGGAAAGACCCCTCCAAGGCCCCATATCGCCAGGAGCCGGTTCTCCCCTTCCAAGCACACACCGGCTCCGGCACCGGCACCGGCACCGGGAGGCTGCGGGGCCCAGGCTGAGGCCGAGTACTGGGCCTGGACCTAGGCCCGTACCGGGCCCTGCGCCCGTTGCGGTACCTGCCCTTGATGATCGATGTAGTAAAAATACTCCCGGATCCGCGGCTCTGGGCTCTGTCCCTGTTGGTAAGCGACCCCAGGCGCCGCCGTCCCGCAGACCCTGGGAAGGAGTCGCAAGTAACGGACCGGTGATATTTTCATGGTGGTAGCGGGGCCGGGGACCGGAAGTAAAGCCGGAAGTGGTTAGGTGAGGGAACGCTCCGGGTAGAACCTGTTACCCATCGGAACCCAGAGCCCCCTGTAGAGTGACATTCTAGACACCCAGAGACTCTATAGTCAGAGCCCCCTATAGACACCCATGCCCCGCAGGTATCCAGAGCCCCTATAGACATCCACAATCCCTTGTGGCTTGCGGGGGGTGCTGCTGCCCATATATTCCCCTGTAGAGGGATGTATAACCAGGCTTGGGGAGCGTACGGACTCCTATAGGGCATGCATGGTCTGGGTGGGCGTCCCTATAGCTGCTATGTGATGGTGGGCAACCCATGTATGCCCCTACTGGGGCTCTGTGGCTTGAGTAGGGCTTCCCTATATGATTGGCAGTGGTGGATGAGCCATTTATGTCCCTACAGGGGACACATGGCCTGGGTAGGGGTGTCCCCATAGATTTTGCATGGCAGTGGATGACCCACGTACACACTATATGGTACGTATATTGTGGGTGGGGTGTCTCTATACACCCCCTAGGGGATGTGTGGCCTGTGTGGGGTGCCCCTGTATGATCTTCTTGGTGGGGCACGACCCATATATGTCCCTATATGGGTTGTGTGGCCCGGGTGGGGGTTACACAGACTCCCTACAGAGTATACAGAAACCCCTACAAACCCTATAGAGTGCGATCCCCTCACTTCCCCTCCCCCTTTAGCCCCTATAGAGTCCCAAACCTGCCTAGCTCTCCTGCTCCAGAGTGAACAGCTGCTCTCCATGGCTTGTCTCCATACGTTGCTTTATTCACACGCTGGGATTGGTGGGTTGGGGGGTGTGTGTGGAGGGGTTAGGGTGGGGTGGGTGGGGCTTCTATACATCCCCCAATCAGAAGAGTCCCCCCTCCCCTTAAGCCACACCCCCCAAGTCCCTGGGGTAGAATCTGGGAGGAGGATGATGGATTTTTTTTGTCCCTTATAGAATTTTTTGCCGTTTTTTAACAATAAATAAACCCAAATGGGGCAAAAAGGGACTAAAATGGGAGGTGGGAGGGAATTAATGAGTCTTAATTAACTGGAAGGAGGGGGAGTGGGGACCCCCCTGGCACCGTGTTTTTTGTGTGTGTGTCCCCTCATCCCCTGGCAGTGAGCAGAGCTGGGAGGTAGTGTTGGGTGCCCCTTCCAAATTCTGGGGACCACCCTCCCACTTCTGGGGAGATTCCCCCATTTGGGAACATCCTCCAACTTGGGTGACCACCCCCACTCTCCAACCCTGAGGTACTCCTGCCTGGGGGAGCTCCCCACCTTGGGGACTCCCACATGTTGGGAAGCCTCCCCTCTGGGGATTCCCCCACCTTGGGGACCCCCAACTTTGGGTTCTACCTTAGGGATTCCTCCTTTTGGGGACAGCTCCCCAGAGACCAACCTGGACCCTGCCCCCATATTTTGAGTGCCCCCCACTCTAGGGACCACCCTCCCCACCCTGCAAGCTCTGGGTTCCTGGGACCACCCTGGAGAATGCACCCCTACCATCTTGGCTGCTCCCAACCCTGGGTTGGTCCTGCTCTGGTGCCCCCCNCCCCCCCCACCCCATCTTGGAGACTCATCTGGGGTGACTCCCAATCCCTCTACCCCTCCCCTCCCAAGGACTTTCCCCTCTGGGGACCGCCCTGGAGACCCCACCTATCATCTTGGGTGCTCCCCACTCTAGAGTGCTTCTGCTCTGGTGACCCCCAACCCTGAGGTCCAGCCATTCTGGTGATCCCCCCCCATCCTGGAGACCGCCACTTTGGGGACACCACTCCCCCTCAAAAATAGCTTAATTAGAGGCTCCTAATTAATAATTCCTATATATCTTGATCCTCTGATGTGTGCCCACCCAGTGAGTGCCCCCCTGCCCAGTGGGTGCCTTCCACGGTCCCACTTGGCCCTGACGGCACTTGGGGGGCATCTGTGGGGTGGGGGGGACCTCCTGGATGGAGTGT
Organism: Eubucco bourcierii; assembly: GCA_013396675.1. Taxonomy (NCBI): domain Eukaryota; kingdom Metazoa; phylum Chordata; class Aves; order Piciformes; family Ramphastidae; genus Eubucco; species Eubucco bourcierii. The sequence goes on along the minus strand of VWZE01009204.1, from coordinate 108,154 downwards.
GGGGAAGTTCCAGTGGTGGGGATGGGAGATAATATGAAGAGGAGGTCGAGTGGGTGGTGCAGGAGGACCAGATGATGATGGGTGCCAAGGTAGGTGCAGGAGGACCAGATGATGGGCACCAAGATGTGTCTAAGTGGAGCAGATGATGATGGGTAAAAGGAGACAGGTGCCAATATAGGTTGAGCAGCACCTGGAGGAGACAATGGACACCAAGATGTGTCCAGGGGACCAGATGATGGGTACCAAGATGGGTATAGGAGGCGCAGGAGATGATGGGCTGATCAGGAGCAGGAGGAGATGATGGGAACCAAGATGGGTCTAAGAGGACCAGGATATAACAGGCTGACTAGGAGCAGAAAGAGATGCGTGCCAGGGTGGATTCGGTAGGACCTGGAGGAGATAATTGGCCCCAAGGTGGGCCTAAGATCAGGAGATGATAGGTAGGTCAGAAGCAGGAGTAGATGAGTGCCAGGGTGGGTTGGACAGGACCAGGAGGAGATGATGTGGACCAAGATGTGTCCAGGAGGACAAGGAGTTGATGAGTGCCAAGATGACTTGGCCAGGAGAATGAGATGAAGGGCACCAAGATGGGCCCAGTAGGGCCAAGCAGAGATGAGGGGCACCAAGACATTGGGCAGGACCAGCAGATGGTGAGTGCCAAGATGGGTCCAGGATCTGGAGATGGGTACTGAGATGAGTCCCAAGATTGGTCCAGGAGGACTAGATGATGAGCACCATGATAGGTTGGCTAGGAGCAAAAGGATATGATGGACACCAAGATGTGTCCAGGAGGGGCAGAAGATGATGGGCACCAAGATGGGTTCAGGAGAAGGAGATGATGAGTGCCAAGATGGGTCGACCAAGAGCAGGAGGCGATGACAGGCATCAAGATGGGCCCAGCGAGGTCAAGCAGAGATGATGGGCACCAAGATAGATTCAGGAGGAGCAAGAGATGATGGACATCAAGATGAGTCCAGCAGGGCCAAGCAGAGATGATGGGGGTCAGGATGGACCTTTCAAGGCCAGGAGCAGATTATGGGTCCTGTGATGAGTCAGGACCCATCAGGGCAAGGCCAAACAGACCTAATGGGTTCTGAGACAGGTCTGGTAGTGACAACACATGGTGAGATGGGTCCCTGCCCAACTCCTCCAGCACCCCAAGGTGGACAGCCAACCCTGGGCCACAACTCCCAAAGGGCCCCCCCAGCACCCACCCGTTGGTGCACCCAGCTCTGGCATCAGATGCCCCCAGCAGTGTCCATGGGCTGGGCCTCTCCTGGCACTGGGATGCTCTGGTCCTTGATGTCCCATGTTCTCCAGGTCCTCAACACCAACTCAGCTCAGCACTGGTGTCTTCTTCTGGCTCTGGATGTCCTCCCTGCCCCATGGCTGCCCCACAGCTCTGCTCTCAGCCAGAGACCCAGTCGCAATGGAGATGTGGAGCTCCTGTTGATGGGAACGTTGTCCCATTGGATGGGTCTCCTCCATCCTCTTTCAACCTCCCTGGTCCTCCACACTGTCACCTGCTGCCACCCATGACTATAGGACACCCAGGATGGAGACATCACCCATCCCCAAGGTGGATGCTGCTGTCCCTGGAGACCCCTAAAATGGCCAATCCCTCCGAAGAGGTGGGCAGTGAGATGGCCAGAAGGTCACCAAGGGGCTTAATTAACAGTCCCGTGTCCTGCTGTAGGACAAGTTGGATGGGGATGGAGATGGACACGAGCCACCCAGCACCCTCCTGCAGGGTCTTTGCAGAACCTCGAGGAGCACAGAACCTGTGCTCCTCAACCCAGGTGGGGTCAGAGAGGAAAAGACTCGTGGGTGGGGTGGGGACAATGTGTGGCGGCTGCTATAGGACGCCCTCCATGAAGCTGGTGTCGAGGTGCTGGATGAGGACACGGATGAAGGACATCTCCTTGCGGGTGTTCTCAAAGATGATCCGCGGGTCGTCCGACTGGCAGCGCAGGCAGTTGGGGGCCATCACCATGGCCAGGTTATTGACGTCCATCTTGGTGACGGCCACGTTGGCCGGCTGCACGAACACCTGGAGGTGGGGAGAAGGTGGTAAGGATCGATGGAGTGGTGTGAGATGGTTGGAGAAACCATGCAGACCTCCCAATTCTTGGATGAGGGTCACTGAGGTGGTTACCCCCCAAATCAACTTCAGTAACCCAAAACTACCTCAAGAGAAGCAAGCGGGTTGAGAGGTGGCCCTGGGAAGGGGTGACACAGGGAGGTGCTGCTGGTACCTGTAGGAAGCGGATGAGGTAGCACAGCACCATTTTGTTGATCCTGGGCAGAGAGTGGACAACCGCAATGGCTGCCTCGGGGTTCTCATAGTGGGTGATGCACTGCTCATAGAACTCATGAGGGATCAGAGGTTCCTCCAGCTCCCGGTACCAGAGCTTCAGCAAAGAGGCTGAGGTGGAGAAGAGGAGGAGATGTGAGGCTTGGTGGATGAAGGACAGGATCTTGCACCCCCACACAAGATCTCCAAGGTCCTACCAGGAACGTGGGGGTCCTCCAAGCCGGTGGGGATCTTCCACTGGTCCACCTGAAGCTTGAGGGCGTTGACCTCATCGATGTCACCAGGAACTCTGCAGGAGGGAAGAGATCTTGGTCCCCAGCTGAGAGATATGACCCACCTCACAGAGAGCTTTGAAGTTGTCTCAAGGAGAGCCAAGAGGGGACATGAGGTGGGGATGGAGCCATCCTGGGACCCGGTTGTTGCCCCACAGTGACATCTGGAAGCACTGTAGGGCTGGGTGCTACTTGGAGACCCCAAGATCCTGACATGGCTCTGGTGTGCACCAGAAAATGGGCATGATCCTGCTGTGGACAAATCCTCATGGATTTGGTGCGAGAAGTTGAGGGGCTTCTCTCTGCCCCACAGGAGGAGAAAGACACCCATAGAGACGTAAGGAAGTGGCCAACTGTCCCATAACAAGGTGTCTCATCACTGTTTCCTCCATGAGAACCTCCAGGTTGCCACCATCCTGGGGGGATCTCCTTGCAGCTGGAGATGGCCCTACCTGAAGATGCCCTCGGTCTGGTCCCCATTGAGGGCCAGGACCTCCTCGGAGAGGCGGGTCTGCACCCAGGGCAGCTGCCGGTCCGGGTACCGCTCCTTCTGCATGGTGATGATGTCCTGCAGCGAGCTGCCAAACATGGACGGGTTGAAGACGGCGTTCTTGGCATGACGGATCTCCTCTATGTTGGGTTTCTTCAAGCCCTGGGAGAGATGAGAGGTCACACAGCTGCCAGGAGATGCAGTTAGTGCCCCCACAGCCACATGAAGGTCCTCCTCAATGCCCAGCACCTCCGTGGCCAAGCTCCAGAGCTCAAACCCATGGTGTAATAGTAGATTGATCTATGGGTGACCTTCAGCCAACTTGGCCGAGGTCTCCATTGCAGTATGGCAGGAAGATGCCTTCATCTCCCATCTTGATTCCAGACCTGGAGACTCTCTCCATGGTGCTTTGTGAGACCTCTATGCTCTCCTATGGGACCATGGTCATGTTGGAGCATCTACATGAATGAGCCATACAGGGAGGTCAACCCCATGGCTCTGGATGGGATGCTTTTGGGTATCAGAAGCAGAGTGGTTGAAGCAGTGGCATCAGCACCTCTGGGTTCCTTCTCTGATGGGGTGGGTGGTTTGGTCACAGGAGGGCACTGGTGATCTCCCCACCATGCAGGACATATGTTTGACTATGGTAGGATGAATAAACCAAATCTGTGTGCTGGGATAGAGAAGAGATGGATACAGTGGACATGTGCATAGTGGAATGGAGAAGGACAGAACAGATGTGTCTGGTGAGATGGAGAAGAAGAAATGGACACAGTGGATGTGTGATGACATGGAGAACAGATGGACACAGTGGACACGTGGTGGGATGGAGTAGGCAAGGACGATGCAGTAGATGTGTGCATGGTGGCATGGAGAAGGGATGGATACAGTGGATGTGGGTGGTGGGATGGAGAAGGTCCCCAGAAGTTCCACAGAGGTCCTGCAGTGATGACAAAACCACACTGGAGATGCCCAGAACATCCTCACCATAGACCTAGCCCAAGCTCCTATGCTTTCCACTGCACTCCAGCTTCACCCCTCCTCCTCCAGGCCCTCAAAGCCCAGCAGCCCCTGTGGTGGTCCTGGCTAGTGGAGTGGCCACCTTCTACATACCAAAGAGCTGGATCATACCTTCTTGGCTCCTGTCAGAGCTGCCTTCTGCAGCTTGTTGTAGCAGTACTTGGCGTAAGTGCTGATGGCCACCCCTGGAAGAGAAAGAAGAGTGGGAAGGTCATGAAGTCATTGTAGGGTTGGTCTGGGAGAGGTCATGACTGGTCTTGGTGGTGGTCTGTCCCCTGCCATGAAGTTCCTTGGGAAGGGTTTTTAGGAGGACAAGGTGTCCCCCCTGTCTCTGGGACCCTTCTTTTAGGGATTGTCCCTCACAACTCAACTTGCTCCTCAAGAATGTCAGGAGCTTGGAGAAGCTATGTCCTCCTATCCACCAAATGTGGAACCTTGGAGTCAGCTTTGTTCCATCCTCTCTGGTGGCAGGGATGTCTCAGCTTCTGGGACTGTGGCTTTCATCTTCACCTCCCCTCCACCACCCAGCTTCTCCTGATGCCATGACTTCCACCCTCAACCCTCTCCTCATCATCAATTCCCTCCTCCCGATTTTTCTTTGACTAGGAGAAGCCACCTTCAACCCTTGGTGCATCCCCATGCTGCCAAGAGTCTCATCCTGAGGCAGATGTTCCAATATCCTGCAGCCAAGAGCCCCAAGGATCTGGTGGCACCTTCTGGATCACCCCAGAAGATGTGGGATGTCCAGGGTTGGGTGACCTCAGATTTGGTGCTCATTCATAGTCTGGTTTAGGTTAGAAGGGACCTCTGAAGGTCACCTAGTCCAAGTCACCTGCAGTGAGCAGGGACATCTTCAACTAGATCAGATCTTGGGATGTAGCCCAGAAGACAGTTGGCTTTTTGGGTGGTGAGATCACTTTGCTGGCTCACGTCCCATTTGTCACCTCCTAGTGTCCCCAAGTCCTTCTCCACTCTCGCAGCCTTCATTTCCCAGCCCATATGATGATGGGGGTTGCCGTGACCCAGGTGCTGGACCTTCCCTTGGCCTGGTTGAACCTCACAAAGTTCACTTAGGCCCCCTCCTCTACCATGTCCAGGTCCCTTGGGGTGGGTCAACACCACCACTCAGCTTGGCATCACCTCCAAACATCTGAGGGGACACTTGCTCCCAACCTCTATGTCACTGATCACAAGATCATAGGATGTCAGGGGTTGGAAGGGACCCAAAGAGATCAAGCCCAATCCCCCTGCCAGAGCATGACCATACAGTCTAGTTCAGGTCACACAGGAAACCATTCAGATGGGGCTTGAAAGTTCCCAGAGAAGGAGACTCCACAGCCTCTCTGGGGAGCCTGTGCCAGTGCTCTGTGACCCTCAGAGTAAGTAAGTTCCTCCTTGTGTGGAGGTGGAACCTGCTGTGCTGCAGCTAACATCCATTGCTCCTTGTCCTATCCCAGGGAGCAAGTGAGCAGAGCCTGTTCCCCCCACCCTCCTGACCCCCAACCCTCAGATATTTATAAGCATTTATTAAATCCCCCTCTCAGTATTCTCTTCTCCAGACTAAGCAGCCCCAGGTCCCTCAGCCTCTCCTCATCAGGCAGTGCCCCTAATCATCCTCATAGCCCTCTGCTGGACCTTCTCCATCACATGTCTGTCCCTCTTAAACTGGGGAGTCTTAAACTGAACGCAGTATTCAAGATGAGGTCTCACCAGGGCAGAGTAAAGGGGAAGGAGAACCTCCACTGATTTGCTGGACACACTCTTCTTAATACAGACTGACCAATAACCATGACTGGTGGACACTGTTGAAGCCACTTCTTGAGGTCCTCCGACTCTCCAGCTCTAACTCCTAGCCCTACCGTCACTGTTGGTTGACATTCCTCACCTTGTGGTGGGAACCTCATGGTTCCATCTAGGATATGAAGCCTTCACCCCTGAGGGACACTGGGAAAGGAGCTGATCCCAGGTGTCCCCACCCTGGCCGTGGTGGCTGCGGTGCTGAGGACCATGAGTGTCCACCTTGGGGTCACTGAAGAGAACCTGGGGCAGCACCACCTGGTGATGTTCGGGGGGGGATCACCTGCCTGTTCGTGGGAGGGTTGGGGTGTTTGGGGGTTAGTTTGGGTGACTTTGGGGTGTTTAGGAGTTATTTTGGGTGACTTCAGTAGTATTTTGGGGTTTTCTGGTGGTATTTGGACATTAGTTTAGGTTACTTTGGGGGTGTTTTGAAGTGCTTTGGGGTTAGTTTGATTTTTGGGGTATTCCGGAGTTAGTTTGGATTATCTGGGACTATTTTGGGGTGTCAGGCAGTTAGCCTAGGTGATTTTGGGGTTGTTTTGAAGCATTTTGGGGTTAGTTTGTGTGATTTTGGGGGTTTGTGTGATTTTTGGGGTGTTCTGGGGTTAGTTTGGGGCATTTTTCGGTTAGCTTAGGTGATTCTGGTGTTGATTTGAGGTGGTCTGGGATTAGTATGGAATATTTTGGGTTATTTTGGGGTGTTTTGGGATTAGTTTGGGCGATTTTGGGTTTAGTTCGAGTTATTCTGGAGTACTTTGTGATGTTTTAGGGTATTCTGGGGTAAGTTTGGAGTATTTTGGAATTAGTTTGGGATGTTTTGGGGTGCTTTTGGGTTAATTTGGTTGATTTTGAGGTATTCGAGGGTGTTTTGGAGTTGAGTGATTTTTGGGGTTGTTTGAGATATTCAGGATTATTTTCTGCTGTTTGAGAGTTATTTTGGTTAGTTTGGGTGATTTGGGGGTATTTTGGGGTTAGTTTGGGTGATTTTGGGTTTGTTTTGAGGTGTTTGGGTGTCGGGGTTGGGGTGGTGGCCCTACCCTGGTGCTGCGGGCTGGGGGCTCGCGGTTTCTTTCTCAATTTTGGCTTCTTCTGGTGGGTCCTGGCCAGGAGCTCCTGAATGTGCCGGAAAACTGGGGCACGAACGACGGGAAGAGCGGGAACGGAACGGGAACGGAACAGGAACAGCAGGGGTGGAAATGGAAACAGAAATTACAACGGAAATCAAAAAGGAAACGGCTGCAGGAGGACATCAAATACACAGGGAATAAATGTGGGGGTACACAATGGACATGGAAATAAAAATGAAAAAGGAAATAAAACCAGAAATTAAAAATAAAAAAGTGGAAATAAAAAAAAAAGATAAAAATCTGAAATTAAAAAAGTAAATCAAATGATAAAAAGTAGATTAAAATAAAAGGGAAATAAAGACAATAGTAATGAAAAAGAATTAAAGTAAAAAATTTTAAAAATTTAAATAAAAATGTAAATAAAAATGAAAATAAAACCAGTAAAAAAATAAACTAAAATATAAGTTAAAAAAATAAAATAAAAGCAAATAAAATTAAAAAAAGAAATAAACATAACCCCAAAAAGAAAAGTAAATAACATCAACGAAAAAGAAATTCAACAATGAAAAATCAAAATAAAAAATAAAATTAAAAATAAAATGAAAGGAAAAGCAATTAGAAAAAGGAAAGTGAGGCTGAAAAATCAATAAAAAAAAAGGAAATATAAAATAAAATTAATCTAAAATGGATAATGAGAATAAAATTAAAATAAAACTAAAGGAAATGAAAAATTAAATAAAATACAAGAAAATAAAAAAATAACTAAAATTGAAAATAAAAAGAAAGTGAAATAAAAATTGAGAATGAAATAATGAAAATAATGAAATAATGAAAATAGTGAAATAATGAAAATGAAATAATGAAAATAAAAATATAAAGTTCGATTAAAAGTAAATAAAATTAAAACTGAAATATAAAAGCAAAATAAAAGCTGAAAACAAAACATAGAATAACAAGAAATTACAACAAAAATAGAAATAATTGAAAAGATAACTGAAAACAAAACTGAAATAAAAATAAATTAAAACAAAGCAAAAAAAGGGAAAATAAAAAATAAAAAAAATTGAGAATAAAGGTGAAGCAATGAAAAAAAAATAAAGTCACAAAATTAAAATAAAAATGGAATAAAATAAATTTAAATAGCCCCTGCAAAAAAAAAAAGAAAAAAAAAATTAATAACTCCCTGAAAATAAAACAGAAATAACAGAAAAATAGATTAAAACTAGAAATAAAAAAAAGATCTGAAAACTGAAAATAAAGCTTAAATAAAATAAAACCAACTGAAAACAAAACCTTTGTAATAAAAACCAATTTAAGAAGATCCTGGAAGAAAAACTGAAATAACATAAAAATAAATGAAAAGAAGACAGGAAATAAAAAGAAATTAAAACCAACAGTAAAACTGAAAGAAAAGAAAAATAAAGGAGACATGATTAAAAAAAAAGATTTTAAAAAAGAAATTTAAAAAGGAAAATAAAAGTGTGAAGAAAGCTGCAAGAATACAACTGAATGAAAACAAAACTGCAAACAAACAATCAATGGAACTCAAACCAGAACTCAAGGTGGCAATGAAAGCTGCAGGTGGCCATGCCCAGTTGTCACTCCAAGCCTTGGCGCTCATCAGTCGGCTGCTGGAAACCAGGGCCAAATGGCAGGAAAACGAATGGAGACAAAGGGGATGGAAACAGTGGAACCAGTGGGGCCATGCTGGGGTCACTGCTGGGGTGGAGCTGGCCACAGGACTTCTCTGCTGCTGGGACCTTCTTCCGTTGTTGCTCACCTCAGGTTCTTCACCACTGATGCACTAAATCCACTGTGACCTCCACACCTGTGCTGCTGCCCATGGTGTCCTCAGCCACCTCACCTGGACACCTTGCTTGGGTTCATCTCCTCTCCTTCCCAAGCTGGGCAGATCCACCATGGTTCCACGTGTCCTCTATATCTGGTTCAGGAGGAGCCACAGGGCACCCAAACCAAATCAGAGCAATTCTTTTGAGGCTTCTCAGACAATGGTGGAAACCTGGGAGCTCCTGGATCCCCATATCTGCTTTACCCACCACCCACTGTGAGATGTCACCATCCCATAGGATGCTGGGGCCTACAGCCATGCCATGACTTTCTCCACCACCCCACAACTTAACCCATGGACATGTCAGTTGGATTCATCTTGGTTCTTCAAGCTGAGCAGAACCACCATAACTCCATGTGCCCTCCATACCTGGTCCACAAGGAGCCAGAAGGCACCCAAAGCCAAGCAGAGCAGTTCAAGCTCCATCTCTTCAGGCTGCTTGAGCAATAATGCAAACAGGGGACCTCATGGACCTCCATGTCTGCCTCATCCACACACTGTAGATGCCACCATCCCATGTGACTCAGGGATGCCCAACTCTTCAGCCAGGCTGTGGGTGGCCAGCAGGCAGACTTGGGATAGACACTGACCATTCCAAGTCACATCACCCATGAGATAGCACCTGCAGTTAAGAAGCAGGGATGGTCAAGCCCAGGGCTGGAGAGGAGCCCCTACAATTCCCACCCATTTGGGGTCAAGCAGCCCAAATTTCTCTCTCTACTCTCTACCATGACCAAAAACCATCTTGGAAGCTGGGGATCAAGTGGTTCTCCTTCCATCATGAAGACTGTTTTGATCCAAAGCTGCCTGAGAATCCAGAGTAAGCTTCTGGAGATGGTGATGATGACAACAATGATAAAATCATACAACCTTGGAATGATTTGGGTTGGAAGGGATCATTCTGGAGCTGCTGGACCTGAGGCTCATCCAGTCACCAGCTCCGATTCCCATTTTCATTCCATAAAGCCCAACCCACAGAGGACTCGGAGGCCAGGAGAAGTGCAAGGACCTCCTGCTTATAGCCACCCAGAGCCAAGGTGACACTGAGCCTGCAGGAAAGGTGTCCAACCTCATTTGTGTTGAGTCTCAAACTGGATTTCCATGTGCTGGGGAGGAAGAGCTGGTGCTGAAGGCACCATCGGGCTGGTGGCACCTCCAGAAGGCCGGTTGGACTAGTTCCTCCCCACCTTTCAGTGTGGAGACTCATGAAGGTGAGGAGGAAAAGAGCAAAATAATAATAGAGGTTGGAAGGCCAGCGGAAGTCAAAGCCACCAGGCAGCGGTTTCTGTCTTACCTTTGGTGTCATTCACTGGATCCATGTGCCTGTAAATGTATCCTTCAAGGTAGGAATGAAATTTGGGAGTGGGTGGGAAAAAAGCCAGACAAATGGCCATGAGCTCCCAGCCCCTGGCCAGGCTCTCATAACGGAAGTTCTCGGTGGTCTGTCGGCACAGCTGGATGTAGAGCTCATCTCTCAGCCCTTGCATGCTCCAACCTTTGGTGGCGATCTCCAAGGCCACGTTGAGTTGGTCCGTCTTGGCCCGCCGGTCCCCCATGTACATCTGAATCAGTTTAAAGATCTCACAAGCTTCCTTCTTGACATTACGGTCGTTGGTCATGATCATGGGCTTCTTGATGGACTCGCTGCTCCAGGCCAGCATGTTGGCTATGGACACCTTCCTACGGAAGAGTCCTTGGGTGTGCTTGTTGAAGTGCTTGGAGGCCCAGTTCTCAATGTCCGTCTCTGAGGAGGGCTTCCGTAGGTTGAAGGTGGGGAAGACACAGCTGGCACTGGGCATCATGTTCCTGGTCTGTCTGCTGTTCTCGAACTGGGCGCAGGCACCAAGGTCCTCCGACTAGGAGACAACAGCCAGGCAAGTCAGCGCCAAAGCAAGCAATCAGCTGATCCTAACCAGCTAACCAACCAATTAACTGACCATCAAACAACCCAACCAACTAACCAAAAGACCGACAAGCCGACAAAGCAACCAATCAACTGACCAACAACCACCCACCCAACTGACCAACCAATCAACCACCCAACACACTAGCTAACCAACCAACCATCACAGCATCAAGAGGTCACGCCACGCTCACAACAAAAGCTACATCCTATCCAAGGAGCTGCTCCTCAATCCTGGGCAAGTGGACCCAGCCTGGCACCAGTGGCCAAGGTGGGTCAAGGCATTGGTGGCATCAGGAGGGAGGAGACCAGTGGTTGGACAAATAAGACTACCCAGAAGCTGACTTGGTGGACTCCTTTTGCCTGGTCCCTCAGGCTTTGCAGTCATGGACAGAAGAAGCTGGTGGTTCCTTCCACCAAGCAAAGGACAAGTGGCTTTGAGCTCCACCAGTACTTCAAGTACCAGGGAGGAGACACCAACCCCCATTACTTAATGCCTCCTCTCCAGAGCATGGTTCTCTAGTGACCACATACCCAGAAGGAGGCTGTTGGCTCCTCCAAGCCACAAGAAATGTGGATGTTGTTCCATCACAAGACATGGACCTGTTGAAGCAGGTCCAGGGGAGGCCACAAAGATGATGTGAGGGCTGGAACCCCTCTGCTTTGAGGCGAGGCTGAGGGAGTTGGGGTTGTTCAGCCTGGAGAAGAGAAGGCTACCACATAGTGTGGTCATGCCCCAACTTGGTGTGGGATCACCCTGAGGACTATCTTGCTGGATCTACTGGAGGTTTAAACCATCTCTACTAGCAGAAGGAACTTCAAGGAGGGTGGTGAAGACACCACGTGTGGGATGTCCCTGAGGACCATCCTGTTTGGTCTACTGGAGGTTTAAACCACCTTTACCAGAAGAGCTTTAAGGAGGATGGTGAGGATAAATGGTGTGGTCTACCCCAACCTGGTGGAGTATGCAATGTTGGTGGTGAACCTCCCCAACGTTGAAGACACCTTCTGAGGATGTTACCTGAGATGGATGCAGGTAGGGTTCAGGTGAAGCCAGGTTGGTTTGGACGGAAACGCTCTTCTCCAGCAGGATCTGAGGGAAACCCAACTTCTCAAAGGTGTTCCTCTTCCAGTGCTTGTTCTCCTGCTGTGCCAATGCCTCATCCTCACTGAAGGCTCTCACCACGGGACCTGGCATGGGCAAAGGGAGGGCACCATCACTCTCGTAGCCCGACCCATCCTTCTGGGAGTCCCAACTGCTCCTTTGCTTCATGTGGTAGTGGGCTTGTTGGGCTTCCCAGGCCAGGCGAGCTTGGGCCAAAAAGGGCTCGGGGAAACCCCGTGCCACCTCTGCCTCCACCGCTTTGCTCTCTGTACGGTTCATGGGTGACCTGTTGAGTGGTGGAGCAGCTCGTTCTTCACCCAGCATCTGCTCACTCAATACCTCCCGGTCCCCCGAGCCGTCAGTGGAGGAGGCGTTGGGTTCATGAGACAAGGAGGGCTTCCGGCTTTTCCTCTTTCTGGTGGAGGGCGAGTAACCGGTGGAGGACAAAGTGTCCTGCTGGCTGGACCATGACATGGAGTCCTCAGCCTGGGTCACTTGACCACTTGTAGAACCAGGGCAGAAATCAGGTCCTTCCATACTGCTGTAGTCACCAGATTTGATCTCCAAACGTTGGTCACGGACCAAACAAGGGCTATGCTGAAGTGAGTAGGATCCACCAATGGGGTTGGGAGAATATTTGTGCCTCAAACCCGTCTTCGTCTTTGGGCTGGAACCTGACTGCTCAACATAGACCAATTGTCTGACATACTCCTTGCCGGCAGGGCTGTACTCCAAGCTCATGAAGCGGTCAGGACATTTCTGTTTGGTGAGAACCAACTGTTGGTAGGGGGAGTTGGAGCTTTGTTTGGGTGACTGGAGGAAAGGATGAGGCTTCCTGATGGGTGACTTCTGTGGTGAACCGGCTTTGTAGCTTCCACTAGCTTCATACTGCATGTCCACGGGAGGTTCATCATAGATAGGAGCTTGGTACTCCATGGGAGGTTCTTCATAGAGGGGAGGCTCGTAGGCGTAGCGGGGAGAGGAAGGCTGGGACTCACTGGAGTGCTTGCGGTGTTGGGTTTGGAGAGGAGAGCAGAAGCTGTCTCCTCGACCAAGGAGGGGCGAGCAACTCCCAACATGCTCAGCTCTCTTCAAGAAGGGTGACGGTTTTCTCTCCGGGAAGAAAACAGAGTTGTCAGCCTCTGGGGTGAAGGTTTGGAGGTTGGGTGACTGCTGGCCTCCCGAAGGCCGCCGTGAACGGGTGCCCGGTGTGTTGTCGGGGGCGTAGCCATTGCCCTGGTGCAGGAGGAAGCTGGGCTCGCGATCTGTCACTTTGATCAGCATCCGCTCCTTGGTGCCAGCGTTCCATCGCAGCGATGATGTCCTGAGGGGACAAACAGCATCCAGTGAAGCTCCTCCATGATCACAAATGGACAAACACCCCTGTACTGCTGTCCTGGAACCCCAGCAAGACCCTCATCAACAGCAGAGCCCAAAGGATGGACACGTCCAAGCACGGAACTGTTGAAGTTGGAAGAGAATTTAAGATCCTCGAGTCCAACCACTGACCCAGCCCTGCCAGGGCACCATCAAACCACATCTCTTAGCACCACAGTTCCATAGTTTTGGAACCCCTTCAGGGATGGGGACTCCACCACTGCCCTGGGCAACTGGGGCTAGGCCTTGAGAAGCCTTTCCATGAAGAAATTGTTCCTTGTGTCCAACCTAAACCTCCTGTGGGGCAGTATGAGGCCAGTTCCTCTTGGCCCAATGCTTGGGACAAGAGATCTCAGCTCCACGTGGCTCCAAGCTTCTTTCAGGGAGCTGTAAAGAGCTAGGTCTTCCTCCATTCCCTTGCAACATGGCCAAGGGTACTGGAGCATTGTCCTTGCCCCCGAACCTGTCTTTGACCATCAGAAAGGGGTGTTTTGATGGAGACTTCATCACCTCTCTGTGCAATCAGTTCCACTAATTCACCACTCCTCACACTGGTGATCCTTGAGGTCACTTCCAATCTGGTGTTCTATGATACCATGACAGTGAACTTGAGGTGTTTCCTCTTGTCCTCTCATTTCCTTTCTTCCTCCCATCTCCTCTTGTCTTATGATTTCTTCCTGTCCTACCTTTTTCCTCCTGTCCTACCATTTCTTCTTGTCCTATCTTTTCCCCTTACCCTACCATCTCCTCATGTCCTACCATTTCCTCTTGTCCAATCATTTTCTCCTGGCCTATCCAAAGGTTCCCGCTCCAAAGAACCACCCAAATATGCCTTTGGGTTTATCTAAGGGTGGCAATAAACCTAAACCTCACAGAAGATGAAGGAAAGGAGATGGGGAGGAGGACCATAAGACCATAAAGGAATCACCCATGTTCTCACTGCCCCATCCCTGCAGGTTGGATGGGTCCCACACACCCACCAAGGCCACATCAGAGCCCTGCTGTTGGAGGGAAATGTTAGCTACCTGTAGTGGAGGAGTTGACCTTCTGTGGTGTAGTCCCGATAAATGTCGTAGTCTTTCTCAAACACTCCGGAGGGCGACGAGCTGCAACATGGCAACGGTGAACAAAGGGTTACCAGCAGTGGCTACCATGTGTCCATGTCCTTAATCAACATCTCCTTCACTTTAGGATTCATGAAGATACAGCCACAGAGATGGATGACGACCAAGCCCTCTGTGGTTGTGGTCTCCAGCTTCATTTCAACCTCTATAAACACCACAATTCCCCTTAAACCACTCCTAGCTGTAAGGAACAGCTGTACAGACATGCCTGGATAGATCCACCTTGGATGGAACATCTTATGGGTTTGTCCCGCCATGGTCCTTTCCAAGTGCAGCCCTTCCTCATGCTTCAAGCATGAGGATCACAATACAGATCACAATAGCAATCTCTTACTCCTCTCAAATGGTCAGAACCAAGATGAACAGAGGTGACAAGCCCCACAAAAGCCCTTTTGGACATATTTTCATCTACCACATTGCAGCTGGTTACTTCTGGGTTTGTCCCCAGAAGATGGAAAAGATCATGGTACCACCAGCTACTCCAACCTACCTTACCTGATTGGAGAAACATGGATAAAACCATATAAAGGTGCAGGACAGCACCTAGACATTACTTTGTTGATCACCACCAGCTTAAATCCTTTCCTAGAAGAGCAAACCCACCCTTGCTCCATGTTCCCTTTGGCACTCTGCTTGGCCAGCAGCCTAGATCCATGCCAAGACCTTCCAACAAGATATGGGACCATGAATTAGTCTTCACCCAAGGACAACACCTTCCAGTATTGTTTGTTCTGGTTTATATTTGCTTGATGAGCACAGAAAAAGGTCTCTGTGTTTGCCTTCACAGTGGAGACGAGCTAAAAACATGAGGCATGGAGGAAATCCAGAGCCATTTGTCCCACATTGGAACAGAAGAGCAAACATCTGGAGAAGTAAGGTGGGTTTGAGAAGTTTTGGGAGGGAAGAGCATTAAAATCGTCTCCAGTGTGCCCATGAAGAGTTTCAGGTTCATAAAATTCAGACCAGATGTTTGCTTCAGAATAAGAAAACTGGGAAAGAAATAAATCTTCCTAATAGGATTGGCCACCAAAATCGTGCTGCAGCGAGAGGCAATCACATTAAGCTCCTGTCAAAGCTAATGAGACTTCTGAGCCCTCGAATTATGGCCATAGTGAGGAGCTTAATCCCTTTTTCCTCTTGAGTGCACATGAAAGAGAATTTCTTCTCTTTCTCCTCCTTTAGGACACCAGGTGTCTTCTGAAGAGAAAGGCACCAGCTCCTGTGGCTCCAGGATCATAGAATCAGAGGATTGTTTGGGTTGGAAAAGTTCTTAAGATCATGGAGTCCAACCAGTAATCTAGTACTGCCAGGTCACCACTAAACCATGTTCACTGGCATTTCGGCATCGTATTTCCATGGCTTTGAAAGCCCTCCAGGGATGTGGACTCCTTCACTGCCCTGGGTAAACTGAGCCAGGGTCTCACCACCCTCAAAGTGGAGAATTTCTTCCTCCTATCTGATCTAAATCTCCCTCTTCCAGTTTAAACCCATCACCCCTTGACCTATCACCTCAATCCCTGATGAAGTTTCCTCCCTACCTTTCTGTAGCCCCCTGAAGTCCTGGAAGGCCACCAGAAGGTCCCCCTAGAGCTTTCTCTTCTCCAAGCTTAACAACCCCAATTTTCTCAGCTTGGCCTCCCAGCAGAGAGCATCCAGCCCTCAGGTTATTTTTGTGCCCTCCTCTGGACTTGCTCCAACATTCCATGATGCTGGACCATGTTGTATAGACCGTGATTGTGCCAAGACAGTTTGGTCCAGATGATCCTTGAGGTCCCTTCCAAATGTATATTCCATGGTTCTTTCAGGGCACAGGTCACCTCCTTTGGGTTGGAAAAGACCTTTAAAGGCCACCTAGTCCAGCTCCCTTGCAGCCAGCAGGGGCATCTTCAACCCAGGCAGGTTGCTGAGTCCCACACAAGACCTGGAGTGGTTCCAAGGATGGGGCATCTCTCACCTCTGGGCAACCTGGGTCAGGCTCTCACCATGAAAATATCTTCATTTTCATCCCAGGATGTTGTTGGTTTGGCCTTTGTCAAAGAGAATCATAAGATCTTAGCTTAAAAACTTCAAGCCAGCAACTTCCTGGGGTGGTAGGTGAAGGGTGGAGGACAAACGCTCCACGGGAAGCTTGGCCATCAGGAACCTAACAAGTCTTCTGCTTAAATATTCAATAGTTGGCAAGTCTACTCTTGGATCTCCAGCCAGCTCCATGCCTGCTGCTTCCATCAGCTCTTAATTCATGCTGAAATCTCAGCAAGTGACTTTTAATGATCCCCTTGTCTTGGAGAAGCAAGAGCAGCCAGCTTGGCCACCCCTGGGGTTGTGCAACCACCCACGGATCCCTGTAGAAATGCCATGATTTGCTTCCACCATGCTGCTCCTGGGCAGTGATGTTGGCTCCAGGCCAAATCTTTGCTGCCCTGAATCTCCATGGGGTGGAACTGCTCAGCCATCACCTTCATCCTGGGTGGAGGTGGTCCAGATGATGCTGAGCTGGTGTGGAATGTGGCTAATTACTGCTGAGGGGAAATGAACCCTTCGAGATGAAGGCAAGGAAATGAAAGTTGGATGAGAGGAGAGAATTTCTGCTCATCTCCTCCAACCAACTGGTGTAGAGGATGTGACACAGAATCCCTGCATGGTGGGGGCTGGAAGCAGCCGCTGCAGATAATCAAATCCAGCCCCACTGCTAAAGTAGAGTCACCCACAGCAGGTTGCCCAGGTGGGTTAGGAATCTCTCCAGAGAAGGAGACTCCACATCCTCTCTAAGCAGCCTGATTCAGGACACTGTTGATTTCAAGAAACAGGTTTCTGCTGATGGAATCTCCTGGGTTCCAGTTGGTACCCATTACCCTATGTCCTTTCACTGGGCACCATTAGAAAGAGTGTGGCCCTGGCTTCTTGGGCCCCACCCTTTAGATATTGAGAAGATTCCCTCTAAGTCTCCTACTCTCCAGGCTCGACAGCCTCAGGTCCCTCAGCCTTTCCTCCTCGTAGATATGCTCCAGGCCCCTCAGCATTCTCAAGGCATTCCACTGGACTCTCTCCAGTAGTTTCCTGTGTCTCTTGAACTGGGGAGCCCAGAACTGAACTTGGTACTCCAGCTGTGGCCTCACCAGGGCAGAGTAGAGTGGGAGGAGAACCTCCCTCCACCTGCTGGCCACACTCTTCTTCATGCACTCCAGGAGACCATTCGTCTTCTTGGAGAGGAGCACATTGCGGGCTCATGGGCAACTTGTTCCCCACCAGCACTCCCAGGTTCTTCTCCTTGGAGCTGTTTTCCAGCAGGTCACACTGGAGAGATGTGTATGACTTAGCCCATGATGTTCACATGGAAAACAATATGGAAAACATTTGCACTATCCATGGAGAAAATCTAAGGAGAAAAGGTGAAGGAAGGTACCTCACAAGTATCCAGAAAAGCATCTCTGCACAAACTTCCTGATGATGGTGGATACTACAAAGCTGCAGCATCTGTAAAAGCTCTTCTGTATCATCCTGATGTCACCCTAGGAGGCTACAGGAACACCTTGCAGCAGTTCATTACGTGTAAGTGTGGGCTGAGATCAACACCCAACAGCTTGAAGGTCACAACACTGAACTTTTAGGAGAGGTGGAAGTGACCAATGAAGGTCTGACGCACTGGGAGGCGAGTGATCTCCACCCCATGGAGGTGGATGGAGATCGCTCTTCTCCCAGTGGATCAGACTTTTCATTGGTCACTTTCACCACTCCTATACATCTGAAGTGTATGTCACAGAATCATAGAATCATTTGGTTGGAAGAGATCTTGAAGATCATCAAGTCCAACCATTAACCCAACACTGCCAAGTCCACCATTAAACCATAGTCCTCAGCACAACATCTCCACAGCTTTTCAATCCCCCCAGGGATGGTGACTCCACCACTGCCCTGGGTAGCCTGGGCCAGGCCTGGGCAACCCTTTCCACAAAGAAATTGGTTTGTCATGTCCAAGCTAAACCTTCTCTGTTGCTACCTGAGGCTGTTTACATGGACATGGACGTGTTCCTCATGTCCAATCTAAACCTCACTTGGTGCAACTTTAGGTCATTTTCATGTATATGGACAAGGAAATGTTCCTCATGTCCAACCTAAAGCTCCTCTGCTGAAACTTGAGACTGTTTCAATGGATAAGGATATGTTCCTCATGTCCAATCCAAACCTCTCCTGGTGCAACTTAAGGGATTTCAATGACATGGAGATGGAAGCATTCCTTATCCTCAACCTAAACCTCCTCTGGGGCATCTTGGGGCAATTTCCCCTTGTTCTGTGAGAGCTGTTTTCTGGAACAGGATCCACAATAACCCATTGAGCTCCTACAGATCCAGCCTATGTTGACTGCACCTTCTCCACAGCCACCAAGAGCTGGAGGGTGCTCATAGCCTGACTCTGTCCTGGTGAAGGGAATTCAGATTAATTAGGAGGGGAAAATAAATCATCAAATTAAAATGTCAGAAGATGAGGACATCCAATTCCCACATCACCTGCCCCAAGGCAGTTGGCACCCAGAACTTTGGGATAATCCCTTCTTTGATGGGCTCTTGTAGGAACCTCGTTATTCCGGAGCCAGATTCCCAAATCCATTGCCAAATGTCTTTGATTCCAATCCTGAAGACCTGGGTGAAGTTTTCAATGTGTTACTGAGATACAGCAGATGGTGAAGATGTGTGGCTTCATCTCGGTGCACTGCAAGGTCCACTGCCTTTGGGACCTACCCACAGTTCTCCAGCACAGTGACAGAATCAACAAATCAATCTTCTCGGTGCTAATCACTAAAGGGTGGGTGTCAGGAGGATGGGGCCAGGCTCTCCTCAGTGTTGCCCAGTGACAGAACAAGGAGTAATTGGCACAGACTGGAACTCAGGAGATTCCATCTGAACATGAGGAGAAAATTATTTACTATGAAGATGCTGGAGCTGTGGAGCAGGCTGCACAGAGATGTGGTGGATTTTCTTTCTCTGGAGTCATTCGGAACTCATCTGAGCACTGCAAGCCTGGGCAACCTGCTCCAAGTGAACCTGCTCTGGCAGAGAGGTTGGACTAGATGATCTCCAGAGGTCCCTTCCAACCCCTATCATTCTGTAATTCTGTGAATGGTTTGCATTCAAGAGGACCTTTGAAGGTCACCTAGTTCTCCAGTCAGCGGGGACATCTTCAACTAGAGCAGGTTGCTCAGAGCCCCAAACAACCTTGCCTGGAATGGTCAGAGGGAGGGAGCATCTAAAACTTCTCTCACCTGCTGACTGCAGGAGACTTAGACTAGATGACCTTTGAAGGTCCTTGCAACCCAAACCATTCTGTGTTCTATAGGAGCATCATATCAGGAGGAGCATCACATCAGGAGGAGCATCACATTCGAAGCTGCCTCTCACCTCCAGCTTCATTTGGAGCTGACAGCATTTTCATTTTTCCTCAGTGGAAGCCTTCTTCCAGTATGTAGCTTCTCTTAGTTACAGTGGAAGAATTTTGAAGGTGGCATTTGTTTGTTTGGTTTTTTTTCCCCATTAATACTCTAAATTTGGGATTCCAAAGGCTCAAAGGATAGACACAAGTGACACAGTATAGTGGTGGACTTGGGAGTGCTGAGTTAAATTAGGTGATGGATTTGAGAGTGTTGAACTAAGGGTGGTGGACTTGGGAGTGTTGAGTTAGGGGTGGTGGACTTGGGAGTGTTGAGCTAAGGGTTGTATTTGGTGACCCTGAAGAGCATTTCCAGCCAAAGTGGCACTCCAGGATGCAGCCTAATGGCCATGGTGGTGTTAGGTCAACGGTTGGACTTAATCTTGAAGGTCTTTTCCAAGCAAATCAGTTCTATGGTCCTGTGAACACCGTTACCTAATTCCATGATCTTAAGTTTCCTTCTGGCATCTTTAGCACAGGAACCTCTGGCAGACCAGGAAACATCTAATAAATTAAACCCCCGTAAATAAAGCTTTATTTTCTCCTCCTGGAATAGGAAGTGACCTTGTTTCACCGCAGCCTGGAGAGCAGACCTGCTTTGATGTCTAAAAAAGAAGGGAAAGTGGTTGGACGGAAATAGCAGGAGCTCGGTGGCAGGACCAGGAATAGAAATGAAATCCCAGCTCCTTAATCCTCCGCCGTAATCATTGGCCTGCGGGGTCCTCACACTCTTAATTACAGCCAGCACTGCTCCTCCAAGGCCAGAGATGGTTTTTCTTGCTGCTTACGTAACGTGTATTTTGGGTCTCACCACCTACGTAAGCTGCAGTAGATAAGCATGGCCTAATCCCAGGGTCCTGCTCAACAGCGGGCAGTGGAGAATTGAAGGAGAGGATATTAAAAAGGAACAGGACCTGATTTCAGCTTATAGAGTTGTGGAATTGTTTTTTGGTTGGGAGGGATCTTTAAGGTCATGGAGTCCAACTGTTAACCCAGCACTGCCAGGTGACCACCAAACTACGTCTCTCAGTACCACATCTAAACAGCTTTGAAACTCCTCCAGGGATGTGTTTACGTGGGGGTCTGGATTNAGAGGGCTGCAGCAGCTCTGCTATGAGGACAGACTGAGAGAGTTGGGGCTTTGCAGCCTGGAGAAGAGAAGGCTTCAAGGAGACCTGATAGTAGCCTTCCAGTATCTGAAGGGGGCCTACAGGAAGGCTGGGGAGGGACTATTTACAAGGTCTTGTAATGACAGGACAAGGGGCAATGGGTTTAAACTGGCAGAGGGGAGATTTAGACTGGATGTTAGGAGGAAGTTCTTTACAGTGAGGGTGGTGAGGCACTGGAACAGGTTGCCCAGGGAGGTTGTGGATGCTCCCTCCCTGGAGGCGTTCAAGGCCAGGTTGGACAAGGGCTTGAGTGACCTGTACTAGTGGGAGGTGTCCCTGCCTATGGCAGGGGGTTGGAACTAGATGATCCTTGAGGTCCCTTCCAACCTTACCATTCCATGAGGACTCCACCACAGCTCTTGGCAGTTTGGGCCAGGCCTTGACAAGTCTTTCTGTGGAGAAATTGTTTCTCATGCTCAACCTAAACCTCCCCTGGGGCAGCTTGAGGCTGTTTCCTCTTGTTCTGTCACTTGTTGCTAGGGAGAAGAGACCAACCCCCACCTGGCTCCAATCCCCTTTCAAGGAGTTACAGAGAACCAGAAGGTCTCCCACCCGGTTCTAACCTCCTTTGCTCCAGGCTGAACAACCCCACGTCCTTCAGCTGCATCTCACAAGTTCTCCAGATCTTTCTCCTTTGTCTCCCTTCTCTGGACATGCTCCAGCTCCTCAATGATCTTCTTGGAGTGAGTAGCCCAAAACAAAACCCATGATTCATGGTGTGGCCTCACCAGTGCCTAGTCCAGGGGGACAATCCCTGTTCTGATCCTGATGGCCATACTCTTGTTGATCCAAGCCAGGATGCTGGTGGTCTTCTTGGCCACCTAGGTACACTCTGGCTAATTTCCAGCCACTGTTGAACAACATCCCCAGGTACTTTCCTACTGGGCAGTTTCCAGTCACTCTACCCTCAGCCTTCAGCCTTCATGGGGTTGTTGTAACCCAAGTGCAGGACCCAGCACATGGCCTTGCTGAACCTCATCCCACTGACTTTGGTCCATTGATTCAGTCTGGCCTGGTCATCTGGTGTCAGCTTGATACCCATCAAGGCCAGAAGACAAGTTTCTGGAATGAGTCCTGATAATACAGAGATATTGGACTAGGTGACCTCTAAAAGCCCCTTCCAAAGAAGAGTTGAGTGATTCAATTAATTTCTCTAGACCCTTGGGCAGAGGACTCTGCAATCACAAAGCACACCCAGAAGTGGTTCAGCACTTGAGTTTCCCCTAACAAGGTGAGTAGAAGTATCTGTGAAACTATTAAATCTTCTTTCAATACTTAGGAGGAGGTGACAACTGTTGGCAACCTACAGCAGGTGATCACAAGGGGTCACTCATGCAGCATCCACATGGATACCCTGCAGCAGAAACACTGTTAACCCCATGAGTTCTAAGATCCTCAAGTCCTACCACGAAAAATGCAAATGAAGCCAGGCACAGAATAGACTGTTACTGTTGGAAGGGACCTACCAACAATCATCTAGTCCAACTGAATTGGCTCTTTGACCACTGGAAGGAGAATGGCTTGGGTTGGAAGGCACATTAAAGATCATCTAGCTCCAACTTCCTCCCATGGGCAGGGACACCTTCCACTAGACCAGGTTGCTCAAGGCCTCATCCAGTCTGGCCCTGAACACTTCCAGGGAGCTGCTCATGAAGCCAGCCTCAGTTGATGGTGATGCCAAGCATCATCAGATCAGAATCTTGCATGAAGAGCAAGTATGCTGGGCTTTGGTTATGGTATTAGTGGGAACGACCTTTTTGTCACTGGAATGGGCTGCCCAGGGAGGTGGTGGAGTCACCGTCCCTGGAGGCGTTCAAGGCAGGTTTGGACATGGCACTTAGTGCCATGGTCTAGTCTTGAGGGCTGTGGTGATGGGTTGGACTTGATGATCTCTGAGGTCTCTTCCAACCCTTGCGATACTGTGATACTGTGATACTGTGACCTCAGGTAAGTTGACAGGAGAGCTAAAACGAGAGAAGCTGTTGGAAGGGGACGAGTTTGCCAGCTGCAGCTTTGAGTGCAAGCTCCGAGCGAGGCGCAATCTGCTCGCAGCGTGTGGAAGCGCCAAGAGGAGGACACGTGACCTGGAAAGTGATTTCCTGGAGAGACCTCTTGGCTTTAATTACAGCCTGCAAGCCCATTCTCAGCCAGTCTCCCGTGCTGTGGACCATGTGAACCGTGATGGTTCCAATTAGTGTCCTCCCCTGTATGACATCTGACGAGTTCATGGAACTGAGGGTCTGATGGAAGCAGCAGAAGAGCATGAAGCCGGTAGGGGATGTCTGGTAATCATTAAAGCATCAAAAAACCTTCAGAGCAACTCAACTGTGATGGGTTCAGCTGCTTGACAGGGGCTGCCTGGAGGTAGGAACAGGAATCAGAGAATCATTTTGCTTGGAAGAGATCTTTTAAGATCATCAGGTCCAGCCACTAATCCAGCACTCCCAAGTCCACCACTAAACCACGTCCCTCAGCACCACATCTACACAGCTTTTGAGTCCCTCCAGGGACAGGGACTTTGCCACTGCCCTGGGCAGCCTGGGCCAGTCTCTCAGAACCCTTTCTATGAAGAAATTGTTCCTCATGTCCAATCAAAACCTCACCTGGGGCAACTTGAGGCTATTTCCTCTTGTCCCATCACGTGGGACAAATAGCTCACTCCCCAACTTGCTCCAGCCCCCTCTCCAGGAGTTTCAGAAAGTCAGGTCTCCCCTGAGCCTCCTTTTCTCCAGGGTGACAGACCCAGGTTCCTCAGCTGCTCCTCACAAGATTTGTGCTCCAAAGCGAACCTCCAAAACAACCTCAACTCTTCAAGAATACCTGAGCTGGAGAATTGTCATGTCAAGAGGAGACTTTAGACACTCTTCAAACAAAGCTCTGCAGCCAACAGAGATGGGCTGAAAGTTGGGTTTCAGCCTTCCCATCGCTCTGAATGTCCTCCCATAAGACCAAGCCTGATGTTTGGCTTCCAGAAGTCAATGTTGATCAATATCTAAAGGGTGGGGGCAAGAGGATGGGGCCAGGCTCTTCTCAATGGTACCCAGTGACAGGACAAGGGACAGTGGCCACAAACTGGAATCCAGGAGGTTCCATCTGAATAGGAGGACTAACTTCCCTGCTGTTGAGAGTGCTGGAGCCCTGGAGCAGGCTGCTCAGAGTGGTTGCGGAGTCTCCTTCTCTGGAGAGATTCCAAACCCACCTGGACACTGATCCTGGGCAACCTGTTGTGGGTGACCCTGATGGAACAGAAGGATTAGACTAGATGGTCTCCAGAGGTCCATTCCAATCCCCACCATCCTGGGATGCTGGGATTCTGTGAAGCTTCTATGTGCCACCTCTCCCTTGTGAAGCAGGGCTAGAGGTGCTGCCCACTGGGCACAGCCAAGTCTTGCATGGGAGCTCCATGCAGGAAGTCCTCTCACCATTTAAAGATAAACAAGGTGTGGGTGAGACAGCATGTGTAAGAACCTGCTGCTGAGAAGCTCTCTACTTCTGTTGATCACCAAGACAAGCCTGCTGTTGAGATCTCAAAAAGGAGCAGACACTCACCGAGTTGAGACAACACAGCAGCACTTCCCCCCATGGTCTCCAGAGACGTATCCAGCTGCTAATTATAGCCCAGTGCAAATCCCACCTCACCACAGCAGCGTCAAACAAGCCCTGTGAGACCCAAGCTCTTGGCAACAGCACATTTCCCATGGATCCATCCTCCATCTGCACATGTGTGATGGGACCAGCCCCAGCTCAGGTCACCACTGCACTAAGAACATGAAGAATGGAGTGGGAGCAGTCTCCACCATTTCCCACCAAATGTGGTTCTTCAGTCTTTGGGTCAATGTAAGGTGTGGGGCACCTCTTGAATGTAAACACCAAGAAGATGGTGTTTAGAGGTGAAAAGGAAGAGTTGTTCACGACTTGCCCACTTCACTTGATCTCCTTTTTAAGACCAGAAGAGTTCAGAATGGAAAAATTCATCAAAGAACCATTGTAAGACTCAATGTTATGTCCTTGGAGCACAGGGTTCCACCAGATGATCTCTAGAGCTCCCTTTCAGCTTTGGCTCTTTTATGAGAAACAACAAAAACTGGAATAATATTTTTTAATTGTCCTACCTGCCCAAGAGCCAGCAGTGTGCCCTTGTGGGCAAGAAGTCCAATGGTCTCTTGGGGTACACGAATAAGAGTGTGCCCAGCAGGTTGAGGGAGGTTGTCCCTGCTCTCTACTCTGCCCTAGTGAGGACATAGGTGAAGAACTGAGTTAAATTCTGGACTCTCCAGTTGAAGAGAGACTGGGAGCTACTGGAGAAAGGCCAGTGAAGGCTGGGAAGAGGCTGGAAGATGCTGAGAAGACTGAGAAGGGAAGGGTTGAGCGACCTGGGGCTGCTTAGCCTGGAGAGGAGTAGCCTAAGAGAGGATCTTCTCAAGGCTCAGTAAGAGCTAAAGAGGGTGAGAGGATGGTGCTCAGTGACAGGACATGGGACAATGGGCACTAATTCAGGAGGTTCCACAAGGAGAAACCTCTTGGCTTTGAGCGTTCGGAGCCTTGGATCAGGTTGCCCAAATAGGTTGTGGAGTCGTCTTCTCTGGAGAGACTCCAAACTCACCTGGATATTGTCATCCTGGGCAAGCTGCTGTGGGTGAGCCTACTTCAGCAGGGGGACTGGGATGGACAACCTCCAGAGGTCCTTTCCAACTCCCACCATGCCGTCTCCTGCAGAAGTCCTCATGGATTTGGCTACCTCAAGCCCCACGAGAAGCTCCTGATTTGTCTGCATTGTGATGCTTGTCATCTGAAGTAGCTTTCCAAGGTTTCAAGCCTTGGACAGGTTCAGAAGAACACTGAACAGAAATCTCTATTATTGTAGCATGTGTTCAGAGTCAGAAGCCACCAGTGAACCCCAGAGACACCCTGAAAGCCAAGAAGCTTGAGGCACTGATGCCTGACCTGCCTCTGCCCTCTGCAGGCTTTGATTGCCACTGTCAAAAATCAATTTTTAATTTCCACAGCTCATGTTTGGCTTCATCTGTCCCAGGCCTGAAGATCAGCCACTGCTGGAGATGGAACCTCTGCATCCCTGCAACCTTTTCCAGCTTAAGGAAGTCCTCCTTCACACGCTTCACTATAGAAATCCCAGCTGGATAAAAGCTCCTCTGGTCATCCAGTGATGGGGCTGTGGAGCAGCTGCCCCATCACAGCATACCTGGCAGATTCCTCCACCCACTTCCATGCCTATTCCATGTGGATCCAGCACAACATTGATGTTGCTGAAGCTTCCCACTTGCCCCATCCCTGCTGGAATTGTCACATCTCCCAGGTTCAATCACGTGTCCCCTTCCAACCCAGAGCACCTTCCCTTCCAGCAGCGAAGACCATCCCATTTCTGGTGGGATGATGCTGGTTTTGCAGGAAGAGGTCCCTCATGGAGAGAGCTGCTGGGATGGAGGACTGTGGTAGTGACGGTCTCTGTACTGGGGACTGTGAGGCCTCTCCACAAATACTGGGTTTAGTTTTGAGTCACTTACTCCAAGAAGGACACTGAGGTGATAGAGGATAGTTTGGGTTGGTAGGGACCTTTTAAAGGTCATCTAGTCCAACACACCTGCCACAAACAGGTACATCTTCAACTAGACCAGGTTGCTCAAGGCCTCATCCAACCTGGCCTTGGACATCTGGAGACATCCAAGGCCAAACTTGATGGGGCCCTGAGCAACCTGATCTGGTTGGAGATGTCCCTGCTCACTGCAGGGGGGTTGGACACGATGACCTTTGAGAATCCCTTCCAATCTGATGTATTCTATGATTCTATGACTTCCAGGCATGAAACATCTACCACCAGCCTGGGCAAAGTGTCTCCCCAACTTCACAGTGAAGAATTTCTTCCTAACGTTGAATCTTAATCTCCTCTCTTTTAGTTTAAAACCACCACCTCTCATCCTATCATCTGTGGAAGGTCCTCTCCATCTTTCTCATAGGTCCAACAGCTTCCTCTAGACATGCCCACCTATGTCTGCCCACAGTGAGCACCACCCAGCTCAGCCAGCACCCTTGTGATTGAACATCAAAACCATCCACCTCCCCATGCCCCACCTGCCTTGGGAGGTGCCATCTCCATACTGAGAGATCTTATCAGGGGACCTTCCAAGAGCTCAGGGAGATAAAGCCTACCCTCACAGGCCAGAGGCGTCCCGAGGTGCCACATGAAAGCACTTGCTGAGCTGGGAGTTCCTGTTCCCATCCCTTTGTGGCCATGACATCACCTGGCCACAGTTTCTGTGCACAAGCTGGTTGCTCTCTGGTGACACTGGTGGGTTGCTAACATTGCAGGAGGCATCATTTAGGAAACTACAAACAGACTTAAGTCACAAACTACTTCGTTTGTGGCTTGAAAGTCATCAGAGTACGAAGCAAAGAGCATCTGCTGCTGGGCCTTAGAAACTCTGCACTAACTCACTGTTCATTAAAAGCTTCTCCTTTCCAAGACAAATCACCTCTGTGAAGAGCTCCACAGACCAGTGGGACAACCTCATGGTTGCAGCATGAATCATGATGCTTTGGTGGGGAGATCTTATTCAGGAGATGATTTCAAACCATGCCACACTCTACAGCCACATGGTTCAGAAGACATGAAATGATTTCTCTAATGGAACTTTCCAGAGGAAACATCTAAGGAGTCCGTCACATGGAGAACCACCTTACACAGACATTTTCACTTCGTCCTGTGGTTGTTTTGTGGAGGAGCAAACCCATTGTGGTGCAGAGAATCATGAACCAAAAACAAAACATCTCTGGACAAGAAAGATGTCTGGTCTTGGCTCTTCCACCACCCTGGAAGACCACCAGCCTGTCTCCACTCACCATTTCACTGCACCAACCCATTGCCAACCTCAACCACACGTGCCAGCAAAACCAGCCTTGCTTTTACCTTTCAGTTTCTTCTTTGACCACAGCATACTGGGTTGACTGGCGACTTGACCTCTGCTCCTGGACCTTCTCACTTCCCTCCAGCTCCTGCTCCAAGGAGGAGCTGGTGCTTCCCTCCCTGCTGACATTGCTGCTCCTCCCGGGGCTGTTCTCCGTGGAAGCCCTTGGTGACTCTGTGTTCTGCTTCAGGGTTTGCAGCTTGGCCAGAGGGATGATGTCGCAGTTCTGCGGTCGGTGCCACACAGTCCTCTGAGTGGTGGCATTGTAGTAGTAGAAACGGGAGGTGTTGGGATCAAAGAGCTCCCACCACTGGTTCTCATTGGTGCGTTTGATCCTCACCCCGGCCGGGGGGTCCCAGACGCACTCCCCAGTGATGAGGTTGGCATACATGCGCTCCCGCGTTCGAGGCTCGATGATTTCCACCCATTCCAGCCTGCAGGACAACAGAGAGAAAGAGACCTCAGCTAAATCAGCTTTGAAGGTTCCATCCAACCTAAACCACTCTGTGAGTCAAGGCTTGCAGTGCAGGATGGAGGAGGAGAGAAGCGTGGGTGGGGAAGTCAAACTCTACCTTCCCCATTGACACTGGGTCACAGAATATCTTTGGCTGGAAGAGACCTTCAAGGTCATCCATCCCAGCCTTTGACCTGGCACTGCAAGACTGCCACTAAACCATGTCCCTAAGCATCAGGTGCACAGCCATTTAAATACCTCCAGGGATGGTGACTCCACCACTGTAGAGCAGCACTACTGACACTAAAGTATCTCCAACATGCCTATTCTTTTCAGCTCCCAGAAGAGTTCAGCAGTTCTACAAGCCAGCTAGGAACAGTCACCCAAGGTCACGCCACCATGGTTTTCACCTTGAACCCTCCAAGTTCTACAGCTGGAATTCCTCAAAGCATGGACCTGGTGGCTGCAGAATGCTCAGCATGCTCGTGTAATTGTTTTGGTTGGAAAAGACCTCTGAGACTGTGGAGTCCAACCATTAACCCAGCGTTGCCAGGTCACCACTAAACCATGGCCCTCAGCAGCACATCTATATGGTTCTGAAAGCCCTGCAGGGACAATGACTCCATTACGCCCTGGGCAGGCCGAGCCAGGCCTTGACAACCCTTTCCATGAAGAAACTGTTCCTCACATCCAACCTAAATCGACTTGAAAGAGGAGTTGAACCCACCAGACAGCTTGGGGCCAGGCCACTAGCAGCTCCAGCTGCCAGAGGACCTTTTCCCTTGCAAACACTTGAGCAAATTGGACATTTCTGAACCACCCCTGGAGGACTCACTCCTGGTAAAAGGCAGGGAGATGCTACCCATTGCTTCTCTGACTCACTGAATGTGTCACTTTGAAGTGCCACCTGGTTTGATAAGCTCCACTTAAGACCCTGGGGGCTTTTTTTCTTCTCCTCATCTCTTTCTTTCCCTTTCTAACCCTACAAGCAGAGGAGAACAGACCTCAAGGAAGAAATGGTGGTGTAATCCAAGCTGCCTTCAATGGTCTTTACAGCAACCCACCCCAAAAAAGAAGCATTTGGCTAAGACGCAGTTGCCTCAGCCTCGGTTTGTCTCCAGTTTAGCAAAAGGTGACACCTGCAGTGTTCGGGGTAATCAAAAAAAAAAAAAAAAAAAAAATCACTCCAATTGTCTGTTCTTCTGAGATTAGGACCTCCTCCTAATCCTCTTTCCCGTTCCTAATCTCCCTTTACTGCTTTATGATTTCAATAAAGCCCTTTGTTGTGTTTCTGAGGGAGCTGGGGCAATGTGCTCACCACCAAACCTTCATTGTGGGCCTGATGATTGCCCAGTTTGGAGCTCAGCAGGGAACTGGAGGTGACGGAAGGAAGGTTAAACCTCAGTTTCTGCTCAATGTTTTGGCATTCAGATGCTGAAGTAGGGCAGGGATTGGCCTTGTATACTGGGGACAATCTCTTGAGTCCTGGGGTTGGTTTTGGGCCCCTGACTCCAAGGACACTGACACGCTAGAGGTGTCCAGAGAAGGGCAAATGAAGCTGGGGAAGGGTCTGGAGAATCACAGAATGCTAGGGATTGGAAGGGACCTCCAAGATCATTGAGTCCAACCCCTCCTGCCAAACCAGGATCACCTAGGGCAGGTCACACAGGAACACATCCAGGGGGGTTTCAAAAGTCTCCAGAGAAGCAGAAGGGTCTTGAGAAGAGGTCTTGTGATGAGCAGCTGAGGGACCTGGCATTGTTCAGCCTGGAGAAAAGGAGGCTGAGGGGAGACCTTCTAGCTCTCTATATCTCTCTGAAAGGAGGTTGGAGCCAGATGGGGATTGGTCTCCCCTCCCAAGGAACAAGTGATGGGGCAAAAGGAAATGGTCTTATGTTTCCCCACGTTTAGGTTGGATATGAGGAACAATTTCTTCATAGAATGGGTTGCCAAGGTCTGGCCCAGGCTGCCCAGGGGTGTGGTGGAGATCTCATCCCTAGAGGGCTTTCAAAGCTGTAGAGATGTGGTGCTGATGGCCCTGGCAGTGCTGGGTTAATGCTTGGACATGATGACCCGAGAGGTCTCTTCCAACCCAAAGGATCCTGTGACTGCACTGAGCCACAGTCCATGCAGGGACCAGCTTCTGACCCAGCAAAGGTCCTCACAGGGCACAAGCAGCATTATCACACTTGACATGAGGGCAATTAACACCGTGATGAGAAGAAGATTTGATTTCCAAGTATTTTCCACTTAAAAGGACCTGGAATTTATTGATAGTGGAAAAGAAGTGCTGAGCAAGCATCTTTTCTGTATCAGAGCATAATGGGGTCAGCAGGTCCCATCGATTCAGCGTCTCAGTCAGAAAGACACATCTCAGAGCTAAGATCTTTCCCTGAGGAGGAAGCAGGCGGAGGCCTTTCTCTTTCCAACTCCTGAACCCTCCAAGAAGCAGCAAACTGGAACCAGGAGGATGAAGCAGCATCAGCTTTTCCCAGAGCTAAAGCTTCTGAGGATCATGGAATAGGTTTGGTTTGGAGGGACCTTCAAAGGTCATGTAGTCCAACCCCCCTGCAGTCAAGCAGGGACATCTGCATGTAGAGCAGGTTGCTCAGAGCCTCACACAAACTTGACCTGGAATGGTTCCAGAGATGGAGCATCTACCATGTCTCTGGGCAGCCTGGGCCAGGGTCTCACCATCCTCATGCTGAACAACTACTTCCTAATGTCCAATCTAAATCTACCCTTCTCCAGCTCAAATCCCTCACCCCTTGTCCTGCCACCACACTGATCAAACCCATACCCATCAGCCTCTTTAAGTACCTGAAGGCCACCAGAAGGTCTCCCTGGATCCATATCTTCTCCAGGCTAAACAACCCAAACTCTCTCAGCCTGGCCTCACAGCAGAGGGCTTTCAGCTCTCCCATCACTGCTGTGGACTTCTCTGTCTCCATTCCAACAGGTCCATGTCTCTGCTGTGCTGAAGATTCCAGAGCTGACCCCAGGGGCTGAATCCCCTCCCTCAGACCTGCTGCCCACACTGCTGGAAGTGGCTCACAATCAATGCCCAGGAAAGAAACTTTAAAGACCCTGAGGTGCTATTCTTCCCAAGGTTCTTCCCCTCAGGCAATCACTTCCAGCATGGTAGAGCTCCAGATCCAAACATCTCCAAGAACCAAACACCTCCCATTAGTTCCCAATCCCACACAGATTCCCAGTTTGTTCCCACCCTTAAAAATTAAAATACAAATTATTAATGGGTTGAGTTGGAGGGAACCTTTGAAGGTCATATAGTCCCCGAGCAGGAATACCTTCAACTACATCAGGTTGGGCAAAGCCTTGTCCAACCAGACCTGGAATATTTGCAGGGCTGATCTATAATCAGTGATCAATCCAATGTTGTTTGGACCTGATTCTGTGCAGAACAATTCGATTAATTTGCTCATTATTTTGTTTTCTTATTGAATTGTGGAATCATTTGGGTTGGAAGAGACCTTCAAGATTATCAAGTCTGTGTGTTAACCTAAAGTTGCCAAGTCCATCACTAAACCACAACCCTGTTCAGCTTATTAGGCCCATTATTTAATTTATTAGGCTAATTATTTCATTTGTTAGGCAAATTGTTTCATTTGCTGTCCATTTTATTTTGTAAGAATCCTTCAGACCATTCTTTCAGCCACCAGAAGAATCACAGAATGACTGTGGGCTTCAAAGGGACCTCTGGAGATCAACTACCTTGCCAAAGGAGGTTCACCTAAAGAAGGTCACACAGGAACATGCCCAGGTGGGTTTTGAATGTCTCCTAAGAAAGAGACTCCATCACCCTTAACTTAAAGAGATGTCTCCTCGTGTTTAGATGGAACTTGTGTTCAATTTTGCCACCCCTTGGTTGGACTTGATGATCTTACAGGTCCTTTCCAACCTCAATGATTCTATGATTCTAAGAAAGTCATTCCTTGATGCCATGCCTTAGAGCCCCATCTGATGACCACAGGCTTAGCAGACACAGAACTGCTGAGAATCAGCATTAAAGGTTAGGAGATGAGAGCAGATCAAACTCTTTGGGATCTAGAGCTCATTTCTGCATCAGTACCTCCAGTGACAGTGCCCATGTGAAGGCAAATGCTGCCTTCCCAAACTGGTCTGACAGATGCAGGAAGCTTGTAAAGAAAAAATGGGGTAGGAGCAGAGCTTCCGGTTGTAGCAGCTGGCAGAGAAGCTACTAAAAAAACCAAACCACTCAGCTTTTCCCAGCAAGCAGAAGTTACCTACTTAGGGTGAAGGGCATGAAGTGTGTGGCCAGCAGGTCAAGAGATATTCTCCTCCCACTCTGTTCTGACCTAATGAGGAAATAGCTGGAGTACTGAGTCCAGTTATGGGCTCCCTAGTTCAAGAGGAATAGGGAACCACTGGAGACAGTCCATTGGAGACTCTGAAGCTCCTGATGGACCTGGAACATCTCTGAGAAAGAAAGGCTGAGAACCCTGGGGCTGTTCAGGTGGAGAAGAGCAGCCTGAGAGGGGATCAGCTCAATGCTTAGTAGGAGCTAAAGGGTGGAGGGCAAGAGACTGGGGCCAGAATCTTCTCAGGGACCTTCACAGCTCAGCTAGTCCAACCACCCTGCAATCATGAGGGACATCTGCAACTAGAGCAGGTTGCTCAGAGCCCCAAACAACCTGGCTGAAACGGTTCCAGGTATGAGGTATCTCTGACCTCTTTGGGCAGCCTGGGCCACAGCCTCATCACCCTCAGTGTACAAAATGTCTTATTTCTCATTAACCCTGGAAATCACAAGCTCATTTCTGCACCATTTCCCTACTGACCCCTCTCAAATGGACCTTTTGCTTCTTTTCTTCATAGAGTCATTCAGACTGCAAAAATGCCCAGTATGATCAAGTCCAACCACCAACCCAACATCACTATAGCCAGTAAGCCATGTGCCCAAAATGCTGCGTCTACATGCTTCTTGAACACCTCCAGGGATGGTGATTTCACCACCTCCCTGGACAGCCTGTTCCAGTAAGAAATTGTTCATGTCCAACCTTCTTTCATGAGAAGGTCCAAGTCCTGCTCTTCCACCATAGAACTGGATGTTCCACTACCCTTAAAACCATCTTCAAGCCAATCAGCTTCTCCTGAGAGCCTCAGTCTGCTAAAATCCCTGCTGTTGACCAGCACTGTAGGAGTTATACCACATCCAACCTTCTCCTGACATTGCACCCAAAGTCAGCTCCTGTCCCCATCAAACCAATGCAGTGTGAAGAGATGCAGCCGACGGCTCTTAGCCTCCTGGAGCAGCTTCTGCCTTTTTTTAGTGTCTTTTGAAAGGGATGAGCAGACTCAACCCCAAGTTCATCTGATTGGCTTTGATGGAACAGTTTTATTATCTCCTAAGGTGGCTTCAGAGCTGGGTCTGCTTCATCAGCACTTTCTCCTCTGCTGACATTGTTGCAGATCCCTGCCAGGATGGAGCAGAGGGCTTCAGTTTTCTCCTGGTGTCCTAAAATAGCTGTTGCTGAGCAGGGCACAAAGAGCTGCTGTCACGTGCTGGATTTCTTTCCAGATCCTTAAAGATCCAGATGCAAGAATTGGAGTGTTTATGGAATTATGGATCAAGGGGAGCAGCTGATGGATGTTTGGAGGATTTAGTTGTGCCTGTAGGGTAGCATCTCTGCCCCTGCTTCAGCAGGGAGGTTCTTTTTCCCCTCTACTCTGCCCTAGTGAGGGCACAGCTGGAGTGCTGGGTCCAGTTCTGGGCTCTCTAGTTCAAGAGAGACAGGGAACTACTAGAGAGAGTCCAGCAGAGTGCCACAAGAATGCTGCTGAGGGCCTGGAGCATTTCTGTGAGGAAGAAAGGCTGAGGGACCTAGGGCTGTTAAGCCAGGAGAAGTGCAGCCTGAGAGCGGATCTGCTCAATGCTCAGCAAGTGCTGAAGGGTGGGGGCAAGAGGCTGGGGCCAGACTCTTGTCAGTGGTGCCCAGCGACAGGACAAGGGACAATGGGCACAAATTGGAACCCAGAAGGTTCCATCAGGGGAAGCTGCTTTGATGTGAGGGTGCTGGAGCCCTGAAGCAGGCTGCCCAGAAAAGTTGTGGAGTCTCCTTCTCTTGAGAGATTTCAAACCCATCTGGACATTGTGGTCCCCAACGACCTGTTGTGGGTGACCCTGCTTTAGCAGAGGGGTTGGACTGTATGATCTCCATAGATCCCTTCCCACTCCCAGCAAGTTGTGATTCTGTGCATTTGGGCAGGATATTGCAGCTCAGCCACCTTTCCACTCACCACCAGGGACCCAGGTTTGGGAGATGCTATTCTGGACACTGCAGCTCACACAACTGCTCTAGCTGAGCTACAGACACATGCAGAGACAACACAGCATGACCAAACCAACCATGTCTGCATGAAACTTCCCTCAAGTCATCAAACAGGTGGAGATAGGAAGATGAGATTTGCAACTCAGGAGTAATTTGCAACCTAAATTACACCCCCGGAGTAATTCTTGGTGCTGGTTAAACCGGGACAACGTGTCCTTAGATCCACCATGGCTTCAGGCATTTCACTGGAAAGACTTTCTGAGAAAGCTCCCCAGCTACCTGCTCCCAGCCTGCCTAAGTCCTTCTGAAGCACTTCTGGAAGCCAAACCATGGAGGAGTGGTTTTGCATAGGGTGGAACCTCCCAGCTCTCTCTGCCAGCTGGATGATGGAACTACAGCTCTTCCCACCTTTTTTCTTTCCTTCAGAAGCAGATATCTGGACAACTTGCTCTTAAATATTAATATGACAACCATTATGGGAACTGCAGAGACCTTGTAGGGCCTTTATTTTAGTCCAAGGATCTCCTCAAGTAACAAAGGAGTCTTCCTTAACCATGAGAGAACAACTTCTGAAAGGCAGAAGGAACAAACCCAGGAGCTTCCATTTCTTCAAGGTTTGCTTCATGTGCAGGCCCACCTAGGGTAGAGGAATGTCCACCTGCCTCTGACCAAGGACAATGCCACCATGAAGTAACTCCATTAGGAACTCAGGAACTGACCTAAGAGGGATGTCTGATGTTCATAGAATGGTTTGGGTCAGAAGGAACCTTCAAAGATCATGTAGTGCAACCCCCCAACAGTCAGCAATCTAGGTTGGATGAGGTCTTGAGCAACTTGGTCTAGCGGAAGGTGTTCCTGCCCATGGTAGCGGGGTTGGAACCAGATGCCCTTTAAGGTCCCTTTCAACCCAAACAATTCTATGAATCAGGTTGTTCAGAGCCACGTCCAACCTGACCTGAAATGGTTACATGGATGGATGTTCTCCAAGCACCATTTCAGGCTTCCCAAACCAGAAGCCTCATCCCTGCTGCACCGCTCCACTTACACTGGGGATCTAAATCCCTGAGAAATGGGATGAGACTCACCACCAGAGAGCTGAGAAACAGTCCCTAGGAGGACAGGAGATTGCCTCACCAGTATTTCTGCTCACAGACGCTCCCATGGAGGTTTCCCACCCTTTTTGCCCTCAGGTGTAGATAAATCAGCATCTAACAACATCATGTTGTAACAGAAGACTTGTGAGATGAAGCCAAGGAGCTGCCTGAACTTCACTTTCTCTCTACACATACAAAAGACACATCCCACTAGGTAGGTCCCATTCCGATCTTTGTTGCCATTGAAACTACACCAAAAACTGAGACGGTGGAAAAAAGAATTAAAGGCCCAAGAAATCAATCTGTGAGAAAGTGGCTAACGAGGAGAGAGAAAAGTCACCAAAAATGAGGCCACAGCAGGCAGACTGAGGAGAAAGAGGAGAAGAGTTCCCACCCTGAAATCTTTCTTACTTGAAGATAAAGCTGAAGGGATCAACCCCATCAAACGGAGATGTCAGGAAGTAAAGCTTGAGGATCCCACAGCAAAAATGAACCCTAATGAGATGATGTCTGGTCATGGGGTTAGGGTCTCCATATCTTAGTGGTGAGATGGTGCTGAGGGTCAGCCAGGTTCCCAGAAGAATCACAGAACTAGAGAATGGTTTAGGTTGATGATGATCTTGAAGATCATCTAGTCCACCCCACCCTGTGGGGTAAGCAGAGACATTGTTTGCTAGATCGAGTTGCTCAGAGCCTTGTCTGACCTGACTATGAACACTTCCAGGGATGGAACACCCCATCCACAACCTCTCTGGAAACACCTTGAGCAGGTGGAAAGTTTCTTCCAGAGCAATCAAAGAATCAAAGAACATACTGCACATTCCAGCAGGGACATCCCCAACTAGAGTAGGTTGCCCAGAACCCCACCAGGCCTGACCTTCAATGTCTCCAAGGATGGGGCCTCCATCACAAAACATGGTTGCTTTGAAAATCCAACCTCAGCATCCTGGAGAGGCTGAGGTTGCAAGTCTTAATCTCCTTGATTAAGAAAAAAAAAAAAAAAATCTTCATTTTGATGGAGCTCTCATTTCAGTTTGACCCAGTCCTGAAGGACAGGAGCTTCTCCAGAGAAGGGCAACCAAACTGGTGAAGGGTCTGGAGAACAGGTCTGGTGAGGAGCAAATGAGGGACCTGGGGTTGTTCAGCCTGGAGAAAAGGAGGCTGAGGGTCTCTACGACTCCCTGAAAGAAGGTTGGAGCCGGGTCAGGGTCCCTACTAACAAGTGATGGGACAAGAGGAAATGGCCTGAGGTTGCCCTAGGGAAGATTTAGATTGGACACGAGGAACAATTTCTTCATGGAAAGAGTTGTCCAGGCCTGGTCCAGGCTGCCCAGGGCAGCGGTGGAGTCCCCATCCCTGCAGATGTGGTGCTGCAGGATGTGGTTTGGTGGTGAGCTGGCAGTGCTGGGTTAACAGCTGGACATGATGATCTTAGAGGTTTTTTCCCAACCTTGATGATTCCATGACAGCATGTGGGCTGAGCTCTCCAGGCCTCAGCACGGAGACAACTTCAGTGCTTCTGGTTGTCAGTTTCCTTTCAAACAAAACTTCTTCGAGGTTGATACCCTCAAGACCTTGACCTCTCCAACTTGTCTGGATGAAGCTGCCGAGCTTAAGAACATTATTAGTTGGGAAAGTCGGAGGATCTCACAAAGCCTCCAGCTAAAATGCTTCAGCTGCTTTGAGGAGTTGGAGGTCAACCTTTCATGAAGATCCCCGATTCATCTGGGGTTGGTTTGTGTTATCAGCTTTCTGGCAGCTTTTTATTCTTGAAGGAGATAACCCAGAGCTGTGAAGCTGGGATTGGGAGCCAGAAAGTATCTTCTGATAAGGAAAGAAATTAGATCCATCCCATCCTCTCTGCCTTTTGAAGCCATGGAGGTTTTTAATATCTGAGCTGCTGCCTCATCTCTGTGTCCTTTGGCCAGAAGAGAAGTCACTGTGCCAGAGGCAGAGGACACTGGGTGGTGGGAGGGGGCAGAAATGCTTTGCATGAGACTAACTCTGCTCTCCAAGGAGAGCCTCTCTCTTCCTTGGAGAGGGGAAAAAAACATCTGGAGCAGAGGAGGGTGATCCTTCAACCCCACCACCACCTCCCCTGGGATCTTGCTGCTTCTGGGGATTTCCCAACCTTAGAACATCCTGTTTAATAGTTTCTGATGGAGGTCGTCCTCCTTGAACTTGTCTGCCACTCCTTTGAACCTATTTATGGGCTTTGGCTGCAACGTTGAGCACATTCCAAAGTGGAATTACATGCTAGAAGCGAATTCCTCAAGTTGTCTTTTGTAACTCTGAGAACTCCAGAGGAACCAGTAACAAAAAACCAACCAAACAACAAAAAAACCAAACCCCAAACAAAAAACCTCCACAAACAAAAAAACAAACAACACCCCCCCC
>VWZE01009204.1:35562-70047 GCA_013396675.1 Eubucco bourcierii | reverse complement strand
ACCCCCCCCCCCCAAAAAAAAACCCCAACCCACCAACCAAAAATAAAACAAAGAACCAACAGCCAACCAACCAATCTCAGAATCCCACCGTAGTGGGAATTGGAAGGCACCTCTGCAGCTCACCCAGTGCAGCTCCCCTGCTCCAGCAAGGTCACCTACAGTAGGTGCCCAGGATCCCAGTGGCCAGATGGCTCTGGAAGCTCTCCAGACATGAAGACTTAACAACCACTCTGGATTAATCTTTTCCTAGGCCTCTTCTCCACATTACTTTTCAGGTAGAACGTGAAACTGGATTTTCAGCAACATCTCTGCTGATCTCAAATAGTCCCTGGCTGTATTTTATACTCCTCTGGGGCTTCTACACTGCTGATTGCCCTGGCCCCTGTTCCCAAGGTCTAGCAGATATACAACAGCATGAGAACTTCTTAGTGGACATGACCAATGATGGTCTCTCTGTCCTCTTTATTCCTTCCCTTGAGGTTGTTCAGCCTGCTGAAGAGAAGGTTTCAGGTAAACCTTCTGGTGGCCTTCCAGGACTTAAAGGGTCTGTGGGAAAGCTGGGGGACCTTGATCAGGGCCTGCTGTTACAGGACAAGGGCTGATGGTTTGAAACTAAATGAGGGAGATTTAGACTGCACCTGAGAAAGAAATTCTTCACTGGAAGAATGGTGAGACCCTGGCCAATGCTGCCAGAGAGATGGCAGATGCCCCATCCCTGGAACCATTCCAGCTCAAGTTGGTTGGCGCTCTGAGCAGCCTGCTCCAGTTGCAGATATCCCTGCTGACTGCAGATGATCTTTAAAAGACCCTTCTCACCCAAACCCTCCTGTGATCCTGTAAGTATCCAAAGTTTTTGTTTTGAAGACTGTGGCTCCCTAGCCAGACTAGATCCAAACCAGTGGATCCAAACCATGTCTTTCCAGCCAGACCAACCTTGTCTTAAACCTCAGAGATGCCCCAGCTCTGGTGTTTGGAAGGCAGTTTTGGGGCAAACAGAAGTAATTTTCTAGGGTGGATCTCATCCAGCCTTCAAGGTGGGCCCAAAGCAGGTGCTGGGTGAAGCCACAGCTCCTCAAAGGAACATAGCAGATGGTTTCCACCTTGAAAACTGACTGTTTTGGATGGTGGTTTCATCTGTGCTGGCACTCTGAGAAGATGCCATATGTGTCTGCTCAGCTCAGGTCTAGACATAATACAACTTGAGCCTTGCTGTTGTATTCACAAACCTGAATTCTGAGTGCTGAAGCCAACTGAAGATCACCCAAGCATTTGGACTTGCCAACAGCAACTCTAATGTTCCTCAAGGAGACAAAAAAATAAAATTTGTTGTTCTTGGAATCAAAATCTTCCAAGGAAAGATGATTAATGGGTTATTAATAGCAATAATCTCCTTCTGCTGCTGGAAGTGTGGAACATGAGGTGGGCAGCTTTGAACTTTGAACTTCTAAGCCACTTGCCAAAACCCTCTGAACAAGCAAAAAGCTGCAGCAGACCAAGAAGAATCAGGAGGAATCAGAATTTGAGGTGGGAAATCATCCCTAACCTCCCAAATGTCTCCTAAAAAAGGGTTCCAGCAAATCTCAGGAGCTCCTGTTTCAACACTGAGATGGGAGAAACAGAACATTAAGGTCAACACCAAACATGTCCATCTCTCAGCCAGCAAACTATACAAATATTGGTAAGAACTTTGTTAATGGGGGTTTCCCTCCAAACTCTCCATGGCCACGAGCCTAGCCATGCCCCTGCCCTGGCAGGAGGACTCCTGAAGCAGAGAAGATTTGAAGATAGGTCCTTTCTAAGATGGGTCTTTGAGTTTTGCTCAGTTTTACCCAGTTTACTCCACTATGATGTGGATTTAGATGTGTTCCAAAGCTGAAGTTGAGATGTTCCTTATTTGTAATGGGTTGGTCCATTTTCTTCACTCTATGAGATCTCCTGTCCTACAGCTAAAAATAGTTTATTGAAGGAGGAACAAACCCCAAAAATCTGCTTCAAGGGCAAAGAGAATCATGGGATCATGATGGAACCATCAAATTTGGATTGGGAGGTTCAGGAAAGATTTGAGGAACATGAAATGCTTTGGGTTGGAAGTGACCTTTAAAGGTCATCTAGTTTAACCACCCTGCAATCAGCAGGGACATCTGCAACTAGAGTAGGTTGCTGAAGAGGAAGGGACAAGTTCCAATAAACATGAAAGATGTTTTTTATGCTGAGAGCGGTGAGACCCTGCCCCATATTGCCCAGAGAGGTGGGAGATGGAACCATTCCAGGTCAGGCTGTTTGGGGCTCTGAGCAACCTGCTCTAGTTGCAGATGTCCCTGCCGAGTGCAGGGGGAGGTTGGACTAGATGGCCTTCGAAGGTCCTTCCAAACCAAACTATTCCATGATTCTAGGCAGTGAGGGTGAAGAGCAGGGAGGCATTCCAGCACAGGTGGTGGCAGCTGCTCGATCCCAACCTTCTTCACCATGTCTCCAGGGCAGCTTTTCCTGGAACTGAGATTATTTTAATTCCTTCATTAAGAAAAATCATCTTTTTGATGGAGTTGTCCTTTCAATTTGACTCAGTCCTGAAGGACAAGGTCAAAGTAGGGCAATGAAGATGATGAAGGGAGCTGGGGTTGTTCAGCCTGGGGAAAAGGAGGTTGAGGGGAGACCTTCTATGCAAGTCTATAACCAAACTGGTTCTGTGATTCTATGGCAAACAATTTACTCCAGTTGTGGCCTTGCAAGGGCCAAGTAGAGGGTGAGAAGAACCTCGCTCAACCTGCTGGTCACACTCTTCTTCATGCACCCCAAGGAGACCATTTGTCTCTTTGGCCATGAGGACACATTGCTGGCTCATGGTGACCTTGTTTCCCACCATCACCCCCAGTTCCTTCTCCTTGGAGCTGCTTTCCAGCAGGTCACCTCCCACCTGTACTGGTGTAGGAGATTGCTCCTCTCCAGTTGCAGGACTCACCTGCACTTGACCTGGTTGTCCTTCCTGAGGTTCCCCTCCCCTATCTGTCCAGGTCTCACTGAATGGTAGCACAGCCTGATGGGATGTCAGGTACTCCTCCCAGTTTGGTATCATCACCACATTGGCTGAGAGTCCACTTCATCCAGGTCATTGATGACAAAGTTGGATAAGATGGGACCCAGTCCTGATCCCTGAGGAACAAGCTCCAGGCCTCCAACTAGACTCTGTACTGTTGATCACAATCCTCTGAGCTCTATCCTTCAGCCAGTTCTTCCTCCGTCTCACTGTTCATTCACCTTACCCACACTTCTCAGCCTTTTCTAGGAAGATGTTATGGGAAATACAAACCATTAAATATCTAACTCCAAACTGTGATGAACCAGGTTGGCCCCTGGTGCCCAGTTTGCCCTTACATGAGCATTCCAACAACTAATATCACTTTGAGAAAGAGAAGAACACTTGGAGAACAAGGAATAATTCTCAATAATTTAATCTCAGCTCTAATTGGCATCATATGGGGGTCTGGAAAGGTTGCTTTCACCCATTTGACATATGTTTTTGGACCAGGACATCAGTGAAAGACCATATTGAAACAAACACCAGAGCTGCCACAGGAAGAAGAGAATTCCTCCACAGAAGGAGATTAACCATTGGCACAACTCCACTGGGCTCAAGCACCTGCCTTCCAAACACTGAGTGAGCTCTTGGGGGTTGCTTTACAAGGAGAACTTTGTCCTCACTCCCACATGAGCCTCAGTGGTGGTGGAGGAGCAAGGCTGGAAGCAGCAGCTGCTCCACGAGCAGGTGAGTTGCTCTGCTTCGAGGCCAAAAAGCAGCCACCTGTCATGGTCCTGACGTCATTTGATTTCCCATGGCGGCTGGGCTGGGGACGATGGGAGGGAGGGAGGGAGGAGAATGAGAAGCTGGAGGACGGATGGTGATTTGGGACGACTCATGCCAACCCTGGGATGAAAACAAGCCATTCCTTGTTCTCAGGACACCAGTTAACCATTGCAGTTGCCACCTCCTGCAAATTCCCAGTCTGACCTGCTGATGACAGGAGCAATTAGAGGCTGTAAGACAAGATGACCTTTCTGAAGGATGCTGGAGATCACCAGCAAGAGCCTGCTCCCACCTAAGTATCAGATAACCTCTTGGGCATGCTCAGATAGGAGCAGAATGCCTGGAAGCAGCATGCTCCCCCACCCCCTTTCCCAACAGAGCTATTTATAGGACTGGGAGATAAGGCTGGAAAACATCTAGAGCTTCAAAGCACCAAGATGGTTGCTCCAGAAAGCAAAGGAAGAGCTTTGCTCACAGGGTTCAGAGCCCTGGACCAGGCTGCCCAGAGAGGTTGTGGTGTCGTCTTCTCTGGAGAAATTCCAAACCTGTCTGGGCATGGTGATCCTGGGCAACCTGCTGTGGGTGAGTGACCCTGCAGGAGCAGGAGAGTTGGACTGGGTGAGCTCCAGAGGTCCCTTCCAACCTCCTACCATGCTGGGATTCTGTGTGATCCTACCCAAGCAGAGTGGCAAGGACATGTTTGCTGCTCACCCACCATACAATTCCTCCATACTCTGCAGAGATACAGAAGTCCAAACACGCAGCGGACAATTGGAACTTCTGCTCTTCAACCACCATCTCAAGCCCCTGCCCTGCTTCTCAAGCAACACATTCCACTATCAAAACAAGAAGTAGAAAATGAAAAGGAATTGGCTGGAAGGTCACATCCAAACGGCACTGGTCAACAGCTCGAGGTCCAGATGGAGATGAGGGACAAGTGATGCCCCTCAAGGATCTGGAATGGGACTGATGTTGTTTAGTATCTTCATCAATGACATGGAGAGGGGGATCAAGTGGATTCTCAATAAGTTTGTAGATGACATCAAGCTAAGAGGTGTGATCAACGTGTCAGAGGCACAGGATGTCATCTAGAGGGACCTGAACAAGCAAGAGAAGTGGGCCAAGGTTAATCTCATGGGGTTCAAGGCCAGGTACCAGGCCCTGCACCTGAGCTGGGACAATCCTCATTATCAACACAGGTTGAGGGATAAAAGGCTGCGGAGCAGCCCTGTGGATAAAGACTTGGGGGTGCTGATAAGTGCAAAGCTGGACAGGAGTCAGTAGTGGGCGCTTGCAGCCCAGCCTGGCCTGCTGCCAAAGAAGTGTGGCCAGTAGATAGACAAAGGTAGACTTAAATTGGACATTAGGAAGATATTCTTACTATGAGGGTGGTGGAACACTGAAATGGGTTGTCCAGAGAGACAGCAGATGACAAATCCTTGGAGACATTCAAGATCAGGCTTGATGGGGTTCTGGGCAACCTGTTCTAGTTGCAGTCCCTGTTGACTGCAGGGAGGTTGGACTAGATGACCTCTAAAGCTTCTTCCACCCCAAACCAGCTGATGGTTCCACAATAATTTGGTAAGCAAACCTTGTAGGTTTAATGGGGCTCTGAGCAACCTGATCTACTGGAGGATGTCCTTGCTCAGTGCAGGGAGGTTGGACTAGATGACCTTTAAAGGTCCCTTCCCATCCCACCCACATGAAAACCTCGGATCATTCCTCCAAACTCTGTCAGGGAATAAAAGAAGCCGAGAGCAAGCGAGGGGAGAGGCCTGCGGCCAGCGCGGAGAGCCAGCCATATGTTCCACCGCTATAAATCACCCCAGGAGCTCAGGATCCCACCACCCGGCACAGTTGGTGTCAAATCTGTCACTTGGGCTGCCAGAAGGATTCAGGAGTCAGTGAGGAAAGCAGGTTGCTCCCCGTCTCCCCCCTCCCCCCAAACCATCTCACCATCTGCAATAAAGACAGGTCTGCCCTGGAGCATCCAGCCAGAGTATCATAGAACTGTGAGGTTGGAAGAGACCTTTGAAATCATCAAGTCCAAACACCGCTGGCCTGGAGCTCACAATCCCACCACTACTGTCAAGCCACCACCAGCACTGCAATGATTCTGCACATCATCCCTTATCCTGCTTTCCCTCAGGACCATTCTTGCTCCCCAGAGGATGTAGATCACAGATTCATGGGATGGTTTGGATTGTAAAGGACCTTAAAGATCATCTAGTTTCAAGCCCTCTGCCATGGGTAGGGACATCTTCAACTAGACCAGGCTCAAGGCCTCATCCAACCTGGCCTTGAAAACCTCCAGGGAGGGAGCATCTACAACTTTGCATTTCATTATCAAGATTAAAACTGAGATTAAGATTCTCCTGTACATGTCATGACCACCTGAAGGAGGCACTTGACATGAAGGAGAAACTCATCTACTCCATCATTACACCAGTTAGAATTAAGGCAGCAGTAGAAGGGAACCTTGAAACCAAGAGCATCTGTTCTGGGCAAGGCAGTTAAGCCCAGAGAGGGAGGAGAAACCATCTGGAGCCAAGATGAGGGACCTGGGGTTGTTCAGCCTAGAGAAAAGAAGGCTGAGGGGAGACCTTCTGCCTCTCTGTTCCTTCGTGAAAAGAGGCTGGAGCTACATGGGGGTCAGTCTCTTCTCACAAAGAACACTGAATAGAATAAAAAGAATTGGCCTCAAGTTGCCCCAGTGAAGATTTGAGT
This sequence comes from Eubucco bourcierii, assembly GCA_013396675.1. Classification (NCBI taxonomy): domain Eukaryota; kingdom Metazoa; phylum Chordata; class Aves; order Piciformes; family Ramphastidae; genus Eubucco; species Eubucco bourcierii. The sequence goes on along the minus strand of VWZE01009204.1, from coordinate 63,518 downwards.
TGGCTATGAAGAACAATTTCTGGCCCTTGAGGCTTGTGCAGGACAAGCCCAGGCAGCAGTGGAGTCCTCACCCCTGGAGGGGTTTCAAAGCCATGGAGCTGTGGAGCTCAGGAGCATGATTTAGTGGTGCCCTGGCAGTGCTGGGTTAGTGGCTGGACTTGATGATCTTGGAGGTCTTTTCCAACCTTTATGATTCTGTGATGCACTCTAAAAGATGTGGAGACCCATCCAGTCCTCAGTGAGGAAGAAGTTCTCCCCCACAGCAATTAGCCAATGGTCAGGATGACTCTCCTGGGGTGAGCAGCCTGCAGCACCATCTGTCCAGCCAGGCTGGGATGTCTGGGGCAGGGGACAGCCTGGTCTGATGCTCCTCGTGGAAGCCCAAAGATCTCAGAAATCTCTGTTTTTCTGCTCCAAGCACCACAGGTACCTTTTCTGTGCTATATTTGCTGAGAACCAGCAGTACTGCAGAGACCTCCACGATCCAGAGATGTCCATATGTGGTAATGTTCTCCCAGCCTACTCCAGCAGAGAAAAGGAAGAAAAAAGAACCCAGCAGTGACATCATGGTGCCTTGGAAGACAACCAGATAGCACCACACATAGTGTGGACCAAACACTCAAGAGCTCCAGCATGTTTGATGGCCCTGGTTCCAGACCTTGCCCTGCTCTAATTCCACCAAGCACCTTGTGACTGTGAAGCCCATTAGAGATGCCCTCCGCTGTTACCAGCTCAAAACAGATTGTCCTCTTTCCCCTCCCCACACTTCTCCACTGCTTAAAATGGATGACCATCTGGAGAAGAGCTGCCATGGGCACAACCACCCAGAACTGCAGAAGGTTAGATGAGCCACTGTAGAATGGTTTGGGTTGGAAAGGAACTTTAAGGATCATATGCAGTCAGTTGGGACATCTGCAACTAGAGAAGACTGCTCAGAGCCCCAGACAACCTGAGCTGGAATGGTTCCAGGGAGAGGGCATCGACCATCTCTCAGGGCAACACGGGCCAGGGTCTCACCAACTTCATGGTGAAGAATTTCTTCCTCAGCTCCAGTCTAAACCTGTCTCTTTTAGTTTCAAACCATCAGCCCTTTTCCTGTCACAACAGGTCCTGCTATGAGGACTATCCCCATCTTTCCTGTAGACCTCCTTCAGGTCCTGGAAGGTCACCAGAAAGTCTCCCCAGAGCCTTCTATTCTCCAGACTGCACAACCCTCTCTCAGCCCAGCCTCACAGCAGAAGGCTTCTAACCCTCTGACCATTCTACATTCTCCTCTGACTCCACTCCATTCATGATACCTTCAGACCCAAGAAGGTGTCTGCAGCCTCCTCAGGTGAGCAGAGAAGCTGGTGTCTGGCACAAGCTGTGCTCTCCACCCCAGTTCTTTCTGCCATTTACGGAGATTTTCTGTTCCTCCAACTCCAAAGGACAGCCTGAATCCAGACAGCATCTCAACCACTTCACGTTTGACAGCTCCTAGGATCAAAACTGCTCCTGAGGACTCGCTGCATTATTCTGAAGGCGAGGAAAAAAGCTGAAACCCACCATTAAATCCTGATCTCCAGGGTCTGAAGGTGGGTTGAACATTCTCAGAACTACCAAGGCCATTTGTCAGCAGCCACATACTGCTTCTAAAACCACATCTTGCTGGCAGCTTCGCTTTTGTTGTTCCTCCTCCTCCTTCAAATTCTAGAGGAGCTCCAGCGGTGTGTGGAAATAAAATAGGGGTTGGGTGCTAATTTGGTCCTAAAACAAAGGAGAAGGAACACAAAGTCCTCCAATCTCCCTGATTCCTCATTCAGCTCCAGCTATTCAAAGCTCTTCTTATGCTGCCAGCTCTGCCTGCTGCTGGGAACCCTTGGAGAAAAATGTTCTCCAGATGCTACCAAGCAAAAAAATGATGCCTACGCCATCTCAGTCTCCCAAATTAGCTCTGTGATGGCCCATGGCAGCATGTCCTCCCTTGTCACATCTCCTGTGGTACAGGATAACCAGAGAGGTGGTAGCTGCCCCATTTCTGCAAACATTCAAGGTCAGGTTGGATGGAACGACCCTAATGAGGCATGTCCCATTCACAGGAACATTCAAGGTCAGGTTGGACGAAGCCTTCTTTAGTAGGCAGGTAGAGGAAAGCTGCTGCATTGTGGAATCATTGAACGGTCTAGGTTGGAAAGAAGCTTTAAAGGTCCAGTCCCACTACAGCCAGCAAGGACATCTGCAACTAGAGCACCTTGCTCACAGCCCCAGTCAGCCTGACTTGGAATGGTTCCAGCAAAGGGACATCTCCCACCTATCTGGACGGCCTGGGCCAGAGTCTCACCACCATCATCGTAACAAATGGTTTCCTCGGACCTCATATAAGTCTCCCTCTTTTAGTTCCAAACCACCACCCCTTGTCCTGTCAAAGGTTTGTCTACAGCTTTCTTTTAGGCCCCCTTTAAGTGCTGAAAGGTCACCAGAAAGTCTTCTTGGAGCCTTCTTTCTTCTCCAGAATGAACAACTCCAACTCTCTCAGCCTTTCTTCGTTCAGTCTGTGATGAAACTCATCCTCTCAAAAGTTAGATCATCATAAACACCACCGAGTCCAAACCCCCTGGCTCCAGCAGGGCCATGCACAGCTGGCTGCCCAGGATCACAATGTCCAAGTGGGTCTGGAACCTCTCCAGAGGAGGAGACTCCACAACCTCTCTGGGCAGCCTGCTCCAGGGCTTTGTCACCCTCAAAGATGGCAGTTCAGCTCCTTCTGTAGGACTAAATATTGCCTCTACAACCATCACCACCATCTTTGGTGGGCCCTGATTCGTTACAGTGAGGTGTCAGATAAGAAGAGCCCTGTGGCAGGATGTGTTATCATGTTAAGCCATTAATGATAACGACTCTTAATTACCTTCATCCATTTAATTACACATCTGACTACAATTAGCCTGAGAAATTGCTCTGATGGCTGCTGCTGGAGCTGAACCACACTCAGAACCTGTCTTTAACCCACTTTTAGAGGGATCTGAAGACAGAGAAGAGCATTTGTCCCAGTCCTGCAACTGCAGGAACAAATCTGGAGCCAGGTGGTGAAGTTCTTAGAATCTCAGAAGAGTTTGGGTTGGGAGAGTCCCTCAAAGGTCATCTAGTCCAAACCCCCTGCACTCAGCAGGGACATCTTACATGGAGTTCCCTCCTGGCTCCTACTATTCAACTAGAGCAGGTCGCTCAGAGCCCCATCAAACTTGATCTTGAATGTCTCCAGGAGTGAGGCATCTACCACCTCTCTGGGCAACCTGGTCCAAGCAGAAACAGGAATGAACCTTTGAAATTGCAGTGCTGTGGTCACGGCCACACTATGGTCATGGTAACCAATGCGCTTCCAGAACAATCTCTGGAGTCTTTGGACTGTGGGAGCTCTCAGACCCTGGTGAACTTCCACCTCTCTTCTTGTTTAATCCCTAATCTTCTGCAGCTTCACTGTGCAACCACATGTGAATGGCTTCCTTTTTGTCTCCACTTCCCTCTGCCTTTTGTGGTTAAGCCACTCCAGAAGAAGGCAGGAAGTCTACTAAAGACCCAAGCTCACACTCTGGTGTCCATCAGATACATGGCCAAGGAAAGTTCATTCATCTCTGGGAAACAAACACCTCCTCCAGAACGAATTCAAAAGCAAATGGCTTGTGTTGGAAAGGACCTTTGAAAGGCATCAAGTCCATGCCCTCTGCAGCCAGCAGGCATGTCTTCAACTAGAACAGGCAGCTCAGACATCCATGGATCTACATCTAAGACATCTCCACATCTTTGGGGTGTGTACAGTTTAACCAGTTGATGAATTCTCTCCAGTTAAGTCAGGTGGCAGCAAGCATCTGAGATACTTAAGACACCAGGAGTGACTGGGTGTGCTCATGACATCATCACCTTGTCCACAGCTCCTTCTTTTGTGGCCACAACTGGGACACAAAGCGACAAGTCAGAAGCAACTAGAGAATGCTGAAGTACACAACAAGTATTCTTGGCATTGTTTCCTGCCAGGAAAGGCAACACAAAGCCACAGTCCAGCTCATGATGGTCTTTCAGCTACTAATGACTGAAAACAGCCAAGCCCTGGAGTCTTTCACAACTACTAACTGCAAAGCAACATATTTTATGGAGATGCAACTCATCAAGCAGTTGAGAAGCAAGAAGACTCCAAGGAGTAAGAAGCCTTTCAAGTTGTCCCTTGGGGGTTTTAAGGTTATCCCTCCCACAAGCTGCATGTTCCAGCCCAGTAACATCCAAGAGAATGGATGCAAACCAGTAACTTCTGGAGAAGGTGGCAGAAGAGCAAAGATCTAAGAGAAGGCTAGCTAAAATGTGATTATTTATTCCTGTGATCCCAAGGTTGGAAACAGCATTGAGGAAGATGCAGCTACAGGGACAATGTATAGAGTTCTTGGAGCAACCTGGAAGGAACCAGCTCCTGTTCTCCACTTCTCCTAATTAGTGGGACAATGCCCATTAGCACAGCACTAAGTACTTCAGAATGGACCTATTAAGGGATCTCCACATATCTTGAGGCAGTACAAGACCTCTTCCCATTCCCATGGAGCTTTCCTACTGCATCTAATTGTCTTTGACACTGCTTTCTACAGCCCTGAAGGTTCTCAGGGCACTCTGGCCCACCAAGTCTGCCCTCAAACACTTCAGTAGTCAATAAACCCAGAGAGAAAGAGACCACCCCACTGTCAACGTTCCTTCAGCTTGATGCAGGACAACCCTCACAGGACCTTGTCTGAAGACTATGCACAGCTCAATCAAGGCAGAGATCCAAGCTCAAGCTGCCCAGCAGATGTTGCAGTCAAATTTAGGCCTAGGAGAAAAACCAGCAAGCAAATGAAGGACATGGTGGCAGCAGTAGGTCTGTCTCCTGATATGAGATGAGCAGAGTGACAGAGCATCTCTGCTGTGAGAGTCAGGGTTGTTCAGCCTGGAGAAGAGGAGGTTTCAGGGAGATCTTCTGGTGGCTGTCCTGAACTTAAAGGGGGTCTGAAAGAAGGATGTGGGCAAACATCTAGCCCTGTTGTGATAGGACAAGGGCTGATGCACTTAAAGTAAAAGAGGGAGATCCAGAGAGAAAGAAAAAATTCTGACAAGAGTGGCGAGACCCTGGCCCAGGTTGCCCACAGGTAACCAGGTCAGGTTGGATGGGTCTTTGATCAACTTGCTCTAGTTGAAGATGTCCCTGCCCATGGCAGAAAGCTTGGATTAGGTGACCTTTAAAAGTCCTTTCCAACCCAAGCCATTCAATAATTCTATGACTCATGTCCCTTGGTTCCCTTCCATTGGTTCCCACCAGTCCTACAACAAATCCACCACAGCATGCAGCAGACCAAGACCTATCTCATCACTGCAGGAGGAGAAACTGGGTTATGCAGCTCTCAGAGGAACACGGCAAGCAGCTGCCAGTGAGATGAATATTTCACAAAAAGCCATCTCATGTACCACAGCTGAGAACTCAAACCTCATCACTTGGTGTGACCTTTTGGATCTCACAGGCCCTCACATCTCTCTGAGCTGTTTTTAATGTAAAGATGGAAAAATTTGCTGCCGAAAGGGAAGTTTTTCTTTCTTTTTCATGGTGAACAGGATCTGATCACCCAAAATACAGACTCCAAAACAGATCTGATATCCTAGATGCAACATCTGGACCTCTGGCCCTGGGACCAACTATAAGCTTTGGGTGTTCAGATGTGGGCAAGCTGTGAACCCCAACTTCACAGATCCATAGTATGGGTAGGAAAGGATCTTAAAGATCCTTTGGTTTCGACCAAATAATGGATTTGATGCATGAGGCACAGAAAGCCATGAATAAATCTAGTCTACAGAAGAGAAACCACTTCTCCAGGTCTTCAAGTCCTGCCACCAGCAGCACCATGTCATCCAAACACCACTAAGTCAAAGGTCCTCAGAGCAGGCCACAAAGACAGATTCAAAAGCTGCAGCACCTCTGCTGTGAGGACAGTTTGAGAGAATTGGGGTTGCCCAGCCTGCAGAAGAGAAGGTTTCAGAGAGATTTCAAGGTGGACTTCCAGAACTTAAAGGGGGCTACAGGAAAGCTGGGAAAGGACCTTGATCACAGACTGGGGTGATGGTTTCAAACTACAAAAGGGAGGTTTAGATGAGATTAGAAATAAATTCTACATTAGGAGGGTGGTGGGACACTAGGAGATGTTGCCCAGAGAGGTTGGAGATGCCCCATCCCTGGAACTACTCCAGGTCAGGTTGTTTGGGGCTCTGAGCAACCTGCTCTAGTTGCAGATGTCCCTGCTGCATGCAGTGGAGTTGGACTAGGTGCCCTTTAAGGTCCTTTCCAGCCCAACCCATTCAATGATTCCAATTTAAATGCATCAGAAGAAACTTGAGCTCGTCTGGACTGTCATCAAGACCACCAGCTACATCTCTTGCATCAAATAATAGGCACATACCAAGGTTAAGAACAAGTTTTGCACATGCTGTCCACCCACAAATCTCAGCACTCAGATGTCCCTTGGACATGTTGATCTCCTGAGTCACTATCTAATTGATAACTCTGCCCCATCATCCTCCTCCTGATCACCACCTTTACTCTTGTCATTACTGCAGCTATTTTCTTCCTACCTCCAACTGGCTTTAATCGCTGTGCCCTGCTCTTTCGAACCTTCAAACCCCTTCTTCTGCTCCAGCTGTCACCTGACAGAAAGCAAACGTGCTGCCAGTTGAGTTTCTTCACCAAAAATCTGAGCAGCTCTTGATCACCTGCACCCCCAACCAACTAGAAGCAGAGAATCAAAGAAACAGAATGGTTTGGCTTGTAAGAGACCTTTGAAGGTCATGCAGTCCAACCAACCTGCAGTCAGCAGGACTATCTTCAACTAGAGGAGGTTGGTTAGAATCCCATACAACCTGACCTGGAGTGATTCCAGAGACTGGGCATCTACCACCACTCTGGGCAACTTGGGTGTTGTCCCTGGTGGTGTCCCACCACCCTCAAAGTGAATAATTTCTTCCTCAAATCAAGTCTAAATCTCTACCTTTTTGTTTGAAATCATCACCTCTTGCCCTATCCCAAAAGGTTCTGCTGAAGAATGTCCTATCCTCATCTAAAGCAAGTCACCTAGAGCCTCATCCAACGGGAACTGGAATGTTTCCAAGGATGGGGCATTTACCACCTCTCTGGGCAACCTGGTCAAGTGTCTCATCACTCTCCCAGTGAGGAACTACTTCTCTCTAGTCTAAGTCTCCCTATTTCAGTTGGTAAGAACTTGGCAACTGATGCCTTCATGCCTCGTCACCCACTCAGAAGAAACCTTGCAGGATTCTCAGGATAATTTAGATCTAATTTAGATATTCCAAGGATAGTGAGATCCCCACAGCCCTGAGGAGAGGGGGAAGGCCAAGAGAAGCTCTTAACTCGCCTGCTGTGGATAGAATAGGCATCTTCCAGGCTCCCAACACCACTGGCAGACAAGGGAATTCTCTGCCAGGACATCTGTCCACCTGTAGATACCAACCACAGCACTCAGATCAACCAACCCCTTTGTCAGCACTTGCTACATGTCCTCTCAAATCTTACTGCCATGAAACCATCAACCCTTGCCCCAAGGAGGACAGTGGAGATGACGGAAACTCAGTTGGTGAAACCAGCCAGTAAAGAATCACAGAATGGTGCCGGTTGGAAGGGACCTCTGGAGATCATCCTGGCTAAAGCAGGCTGGCCAATGATCCCAATCTCCAGATGGGTTTGGAATAGACTCTACAACTTCTCTGGGCAGCCTGATACAGGGCTCTGAACCCTCCAAGGCAAGAGGTTCCTCCTGATGGTACCTCCTGGCTTCCGGTTCGTGCCCACTGCTCCTTGTCCTACCACAGGGCACCACTGAGAAGAGTCTGGGCCCATCTGCTTGACACCTAGTTCCTTAAAGTGGTCCATTTTGGTTGGCTGATTTGTTTCTAACCAAGTATTGGAGGAGGTCATCTAACAAGCCCTGCTCATTTTCCCCATGCCTAGCTCAGCAGCTGAGTTCCATGAGGAACTGAGGTGGAGGAAGCAGTAGCAGCATTTTTCTGCCTCCCCAGCCTCACCCATGGGGCTAATTAATATTCCTTAAGCACCACACCCCTAATTACCATCGACTGAAGCGCCCACAAAAAGCTCTTTGGTCTCTATAGTTTGACTTGGATTTTGCCTGTGGATTTTCCACACTGCAGAAGACCCATTATTAAGTCCCTGGTTTTAATTAGGGCATCAAATCCCTCCTGATTAGAGTACAACAAGCCAACGGCGCTGAAATGAAGAGCACAAAAAAAACAACTTCCTTCTCCTCCTGCAGCTCATTGAGAAGATATTTCCATCCACAGCAAAGGGTGACACATCCCAGACGGTGACACACACTCAAGCCCTGCAGTGGAAGAGCTTGGAGATGAGATGAAAGCTCAGCTTATTAGCATAAATTAGGACAGAACAGATTGAGCAATGCTCAGGAGGACCTGGCTCTTGAGGTTTTAGGTTGCTTCAGAGCTGGACAGGCTTCCTTGGAAGATCAGGTGTGGTGAGGCTTGGAAACACAGAATGGTGGGGGTGGGAAGAGACCTATGGAGATCACCCAGTCCAACCTCTCTGCTAAAGCAGGGTCATCTACAGCAAGCTGTCCAGGATTCCAATGTCCAGGTGGGTCTCTCCACAGGAGATTCCACAGCTTCTCTGGGCACCCTACTCCAGGACTCTGTTGCCCTCAAACCAAAAGGTTTCTACTCAAAGTCAGGAAGTTTCTCCTCATGTTCAGAACCCCCTGGTTTCCAGCTTGTGCCCATTGTCCCTTGTCCTGTCACTGGGCACCCCTGACAAGATTTTGGCCCCAGTGTCTTGCCTCCCTGCCCCCCCTTTAGCTCTTGCTGAGCACTGAGCAGATCCCCTCTCAGGCTGCTCTTCTCCAGGCTCAACAGCCCCAGGGCTCTCAGCCTTTCTTCCTCACAGAGATACTCCAGGACCCTCAGCATTCTCATGGAACTCTGCTGGACTCTCTTCAGTAGTTCCCTGTCTCTCCTGAAGTGGGGAGCTCAGAACTGAACCTAGTTCTCCAGCTGTGTCCTCACCAGTGCAGAGCAGAGTGGGAGGAAAACCTCCCTTGTCCTGCTGGCCATACTTTTTTTCATGAGCCACAGAGTGACCAGTGGTCTTACTGGCCAGGTCACATTGCTGGCTCATGGGCTACTTGGCCACCAGCACTCCCAGGTCCTTCTCTGCAGAGCTGCTTTCCAGAAGGTCACCACTCCTCACCTGAACTGAATAATTTAGAAACATTAAAGGTGGAAAAGGCTCCAAGATGACCAAGCTTATATGATCTGGTGCCTCCACAACCATCCTGTGCTCACATGGGCCGTGGACCGTGACCACATCCGCTGTCTGCACAGGACACGGGTGGAGAACAGAGCCAGCAGTGTTTCTTCAAGCCCTCTGGAGTGGTTCCATGTGGTCACAGCAAGCGAGGGTGGAAGAAAAGGATAAAGGGCACAGCTGTTCTTCTGCCAGCTTCATCTCAATAGTCACAGCATCACTGACTCAGTTAGATTGGAAAAGACCTTTGAGATCATCGGGGTGAACCATCAACCCAACACTCCCAAGTCCTCCACCACCTCTTGAGCTCACCTTCAGCTCTAGGAGGGAGTTTGCCACCTGAGTGCAAGCATTCAGTGGGGAGGGAGCTGAAGGAAGGAGGAATGCTTGACACCTTCAGCCCAAAGACCCAAACTGTGAAGCTAATCGAACCCCCTCCGTAGAAAGCAGATCTTCAGCAACAGCAGGCAGCTTTGAAGCATGGCAGCAAAGCTCAGTCCAGAAGCCCATCAAGCTTCTGCTGTCAAAACTGCTGACAGATCTCCATCTGTCCAGGAAGAGACTCTGGTTGTCCCCTCCCTCCACCGTCCCCGCTCTCCTCAATGGCTTGGCTGCTGACAGCTTCAAAGAGGAAAGTTTGTGACTTGCAGGCTGCTCTGTCTACAAGTAGAGTGGAACCAGGTTTCAAGTCCTGCCCCAAAGGTACTGCCCCAAAACCAAGAGAAGAGTTTCAGTGGAGTGTTTTATCATCTCGGTTCTCACATCCAGGGATGTGAGAGCTCAGTGAAGTGGAAGAAAGTCACACTCACAAACCCATCTGCATGTCAAAGCTGCTATCAGGCCTTTTAGCAGGACCTGTTGCAACGAGACATGGGGTGATGGTTTGAAACTAAGAGAGAGAGATTTAGACTGGAGAGAAGGAAAAAATGCTTGACACTGATGGTGGTGAGATCCTGGCCCATGTCGCTCAGAGGTGGGATATGCCCCATCCCTGGAACCATTCCAGGTCAGGTTGTTTGGGGCTTTGAGCAACCTGCTCTAGTTGCAGATATGCTTGCTGACTGCAGGAGCTTGGACTAGATGATCCCTTCTCACACCACCATTCCAAGATTCTATGAACTATAAACTTGATGCCCACCTCCTTCCATAGAGAAGTCCTGTCATCCCTTTATCCTCCACCTCACAGCAGCCCTCCAGGTTCCTCAGGACACAAGTCTTCAGGGGAGACCACCTTCTTCATTTTGGCTGGTGACACATCTACTCTAAAGGCCTAATTTGGGGTGCTCTTCAGAGGGGGCTGCCAAAGCACATGACAGAATCAGAGTACCTTTGGTTGGAAGAGACCTTCAAGATCATTCAGTCCAACCTTTGACCCAGTACTGCAAGACTGCCACTAAACCATGTCCCTAAGCACCAGGTGCACAGCCTTTAAATACCTCCCAGGGTGGTGACTCCAGCACTGCCCTGGGCAGGCTGTCTCCAGAGGACCTGGCAGTGAGCCCTCTTCTCCAAAGCTGTGTGCATGATGGCACTGCCCTCCCATCCCATCCTTCCCCAGCATTTTGCAAGAGAAGGAGCCAGAGAAAAGCTGTCTGCTGGGGCCAGACAACTCTTTCAAGAGAGTCCTAATTAGCTGGGCTCCTAAACACGTGAGGCTGAGATGGAGAAACAAGGAGTTGCTTCTTCTGCTGGAGTTGCAGAAAGTATCTGGAGCACATCCAAAGAAAGGCAACAAAGTTGGTGAAGGGCTGGGAAGTCTTGTGAGGATTGGCTGAGGGACCTGAGGTTGTTCAGCCTGGAGAAAATGAGGAGACCCTTTGGCTCTCTGCAACTGCCTGAAAATAGCCTGAAGCCAGGCAGGGGTTGATCTCTCAGGAGATGGCCTGGGGTTGTCCCAACTTTAGGTTGGTCATGAAGAACAATTTCCTCATGGAAAGGGTTGTGAAGGCCTGGTCCAGACTGCCCAGGAGTCTCCATCCCTGGAAGGGTTTCAAAGCTGTGGAGTTGTGGTGCTGAGGCACATGGTTTAGCAGTGGGCTTAGCAGTGCTGGGTTAACTGTTGGGAGTCAATGACCTTAAAGGTCTCTTTCAACCAAAACAATTAAGTGATTCTATGACTCCAAGTTTCCAATCCACTCATTTCAGAGCCCATTCTCAGTATGCCAGCCATAAGAACCTCACTAGAGGCTGCAAGAAGTTCAGAAGAGTCATTGGAACCAGGCCACTCAGTAACCACACAAGTTATTTCCCACTTACAGATCCCCTACTCCCCATGCTTTGGGACAACAGGAACCTGCTTCAGATCAGATAAAAAAAAAAAAAAAAAAAAAAAAGGAAGAAAAGAGAAGCTTGACCTCACCACACATTAGTTCTGAGCTGGAAGCTGCAGCAGATGCCTGCAAAGGGCATGAAGAACAGGTTTTGATTGGAAAAGGAGAAAAAGAGACCTGATAGAAGAGGTCCTTCTGGCAAGCCAGAACCTTCCACCAGGACAAAGTAAAGCCCCATTTTGCACAAGCAGCAGCAGTTTGGAGAAGACCAGGATGAGCTGTGGTGTAATTAGCAGAAGATCTGGGCTTTCAATCCTACATATTTAATGTGTCTCAGGCAAGTAGTCAAGAACTGACATGGCCTAATCCATTTTTAATGCTCCACATTCTTCTCCTTGCTGCTGCTTTCCACCTAAAACACATCCCCAGCAACCATTTATCCTGAGAGCTTCAGAATTTTGCGTTGAAGGAAAATTATAGCAGAGGGAGATGATTCTCCTGGCTTGATTTCATCCCAGAAATTACCTCTTTTCTGCTGCTTACTTTAGGACTGTTGGAAAAAGCTTTTATTCACGTCAGAGGCCTCCTGAGATGTTAATATCAACCCGGTAGACACCGTGGTGGGCTGGTAGCCATCATGCTCTGACAGCTGCTTTTCAAAATCTACTGATTTTCCCCCCTTTTCTACTTAAGGATCTCTCTCCACCCCAACTCACCCCACTTTGTTCCTATTAGGCTCAACAATAGCCACCAACCTCCTGTCAAACAAACTCTCCTCCTCCTTGTACATCCAACGTGATTTGTTATTTCAGTAGGACCTACAACAGGACCAGGGGAGATGACTTGCAGCTCAAAAAAGGGAGATTCAGACTGGAGAGAAGGAAGAAATTCTTAATGCTGAGGGTGATGAGATCTTGGATCAGGTTGCCCAGAGAGGTGGCAGATGCCTCATCCCTGGAACCATTCCAGGTCAGGCTGGAAAGGGTTCTGAGCAAACTGTTCTAGTTAAAGATCACAGAATCCCAGCATGGTCGAGGTAGGAAGGGACCTCTGGAGGTCATCTAGTCCACCTCCTCTGCTAAAATAGGGCCACCTAGAGCAGGTCACCAAGGATCACAATGTCCAGGAGGGTTTGGAATCCAGAGCAGATGACTCCACAACCTCTTTGGGCAGCATTGGAACACTGCTTCCAGTGTTCTAGCACCCTCAAGTCAAGAGTTTTCTCCTCATGGAGCCTTCTGGGTTCCACTTTGTGCCTGGTGCCCCATGGCCTGTCACTGGGTGCCACTGAGAAGGGTCTAGCCCTTGCCCCCCACCCTTTACCTCTTGCTGAGCATTAAGCAGGCTGTTCTTCTCCAGGCTAAACAGCCCCAGAGCTCTCAGCCTTTTCCTCTTCATGGAGATGCCCCAGGCCCCTCAGTAGCTTTGGAGCCTACACTGGAGAGAGTAGCTCCCTGTCTCTCTTGAACCTTAGAGCCCAGAACTGGACTCAGTCCTCCAGCTGTTTCCTGACTAAGGCAATGCAGAAGGGGAGGAGAACCTCCCTTGGCTAGCTGGCTACAGCCTTCTTCACACTCCCCAGGAGTCAAATCGCCTTTTTGGCCACAAGGGCATGTTGCTGGCTCATGGTTCATTTTCAACAGCTGAAAACACAAGGAGCTGGGTTAGTCCCATTTTCAGTAGCACACTTCCTTCTTTTGGCCTCTATCTCAGATCCTGCAGCTCCTCTTCAATCACAGAATTCCAGGGTTTGCCAAGATTCCTTTTCCTGGGAGCGCTGATCGGACCAAACAATTTTTATCACCACTTGAAAATGAGTCTTGAACTAATGCCTGAAACCACACTTGAGCTTCCAGCTGTCTTCAGCTCACCAAACAACTTGGAGAAAGGCTCTCTGAATAACATCTCCTGTTTCCCAAACCCTACCCTTGGGAAGAGCTTGACCTACTTGGCAGGAACTTGAAGAAGCTCTGCTCTGGTTTGGTTTTTTTTCTTCTCTTTTTAATGATTTAAGACAAATGGGAAGCAACAGAGAGGTGGGAATTGCACAAAGTCCTTAGCAGAGCAGCCCAGGGATGATTTGAGACTATTAGCATCATTTTGGGCTTTAATCCTCCATTCAACTGGTCAAAAGCCAAAGCAAACAAAGTTTCTGGTGTGCATTAGCAGTTGTCCAATGTAGGTTCGTAAATGAGATCCTAAACCTAAAAAAGGACCAGCAGCAAAGGTTGGATTAATGTTTTTTCCACTCAACATGGCACAGATCAGCATCAATGCCCACCTTCCACCTTGATTTAGACCAATCTCCATGGGGTTAAGGGCAGAGGCTTCACAGAATCATCAAGTCATCTTGGTTGGAAGAGACCTTTAAGATCACAGAATCACAGAATTGTTTTGGTTGGAGAAGATCTCTAAGATCACCAAGTCCAACCATCAACAAAACCCCACCATGTCTTGCAGTACTGTGACATTTCTTGAATGTCTTCAGTTCAAGCATTGAGCAGGGCTTTGGGTCTTCCTGCCAAGGAGATATTGGCCTGCCTGCATCAGGGAGGAAGAAAAAGTGCTTCCAGGGCTTCTCCACGGTGAAACAAGAACTCAGGTGCTCTGCAGGTAGCAGAGGGAGGCAAAAATTGAGTAGACAAGACTAGGATGGGACAGGACAGAACACTGTTGCATTCTGGGCCCCTGACTCAAAGGGCATGGAGGGGCTAGAGTGGGTGGAAGGAAAGACAACGAAGATGGTGAGGGGTCTGGAGAACTTCTGAGGGACAGCTGAGGGACCTGGGGTTGTTCTTCCTGGAGAAAAGACGGCTGAGGGGAGAACTTCTGGCTCTCTATAGCTCTCTGAAAGGAGGTTGAAGGCGAGTGGGCATTGCTCTCTCCTCTCAAGGAACAAGAGGTAGGACAAGAGGAATTGGTTTCAAGTTGCCCCAGGGGAGGTTTAGGTTGGACACGAGGCACAATTTCTTATGGAAAGTGTTGCCAATGTCTGGCCCAGGCTGCCCAGGGCAGTGGTAGAGTCTTCATCCCTGGAGGGGTTTCAAAGCTGTGTGGAGATGTGGTGCTGTGTACAGATGCTGACCTGGTAGCGTTGCATTAACAGTTGGATTTGATGGTCTGAAAGGTCTCTTCTCGCCTAAACCGTTCCATGATTCTCCACACTATGTAGATAGAGCCTGAGACCACTCCCCTCATCATGGACTTCCACATCCCAAACTAGCTGAAGTGTCCAGGTACCTTCAAGTGTGATAAATTCTGATTGGAATTTTGTGCTGCTACCACAATAAGTGTATGAGCAGAGCAGACTGCCACAGTTCAAGAGAAATGACAAACTTGGGGGCTTCTCATTTTTGCTCCTTCTTAAACCACTGATAATTAGGAAGATAAAAACAATAGCACAGAGTCAAAGTAGTCTGGATAGGATGGGACCTTCAAAGGTCATCCAGTCTAATCTTCTTGCAGTCAGCAGGGATATCTGCAACTAGAGCAGGTTGCTCAGAGCACCAAACAACCTGAGTTGGAATGGTTCCAGGAATAGGTCATCTACAACCTTCCTGAGCAACCCAGGCCAAGGTCTTGCCACCCTCACAGTAAACAATTTCTTCCTGACATCTCATCTATATCTTCCTATTTTAGTTTGAAATCCATCACCCCTTGCCCTATCACAGCCCTCCTTGATCAAGGTCCCTGCCTAACTCCTGAAGTCCCTTTGAAGTCTTGGAAGGCCATCAGAAGTTCTCCCTGGAGCCTTCTCTTCTCCAGGTTGAACAATCCCAGCTCTCTCAGCCTGGCCTTACAGTAGAGGGCTTCCAGTTGTTGTGGCCTCCTCCAGCCTCACTCCAAGAGGTCCATGTCTCTGCTGGGCTGAGGACTCCAGAGTTGGTCCCAGCACTGCAGGTGGGGTCTCAGCAGAGCAACAGAATCCTCTACTTCCACCTGCTGCCCACACTGCTGGGGATCAGCCCAGGACAGGGCTGGGAGCATGCAGTGCTGGCTCACATGCCATTTTCATACAACAGGACATTTTCAGTTGGAAGGAACCTATGATGATCATCTAGTGCAAATAAATCATCCTTGCCCTAAGTGATCCTGCTCTAGCTAGGGGGTTGGACTAGATGATCTCCAGAGGTCTCTCCCAATGCCCATTTTGTGATTCTAGAGAGTACCAGTGGACACTTTCAAGATGAAATCTGTTCCCACCATAAAGCTGTTGGACCTCCCGAGGGTCTCCTGCTCTCCTGTCAAACACAGAACTAAGCCAACTTTCTCCCTGCATCATGACTTAGTTTTGCTCCAACTCACCCACAGCCAAGGCTTAGAGATTGCTGCTCCTACTTCTCCTCCTTGTCCCACAGCCTGGATGCTTCTCTTTCTTGGATGAAAAGGTTTCTTTGTTCCCACGTGGTGATGGCATTCGCCTTTGGGGTTGGAGTTTCTTGGCAGGGACAAAGATCTGAGCCAAAGTCCCAACTCGTCACCAATGCCCACGTAGAACCAGGACAGACAGACCTTGTTCTGAGGAACGGCAACAAGTCCACGCTCTTGTGACTTGGAAAGTTCACTGCACTCAACATTTGCTCAGTGTGTGCTGCTGGCACTGTCAGGGGGTGAAAAACCCACCCAAGTGAGAGGATTTCAGCACCCAGCTCCAACTTATGTTCAACCTTCTTCAGCCCTCTAGAAAACACAAAAGCTCCGGGGACAAGGAGACTCCCCATAGGTTTGTCAACATCGACTGCAATTGGTTTTGTCCTCTGCTGGCACCTACTAATTGCTGAAGAGTAATGGAGATGCTCCTCATATGGAGGAAGCTTTTCCACCTGAGCATAGCTCAGAAGAGCTTCCCAAGTTGCTTGCAGTGGTTTATTCACCCATGAAACAACAACAACATCCCCTATGGCATAGGAGATCAGGAGAGACAGTCAGAAAATCCTCCAGCTAAAGGTCACAGAAAGAGCCTGAAGACCCTCTGTGCTGAAGACAGCTTAGAAGGTGAAGCAAAGAGCACCATAGCTGAAGGACAATGCCTCCTCTAATGAACAAAGTCAATCCAGGCTGGCCAGATTCACCAGTCCACTCAGAGAAGTCAACTGTCATCTGATTCTTCTTGTCCTGTTCTACTCAAGGCTTAAGTGGAGCTGGGAAGGAATTCCCATCCTCAACTCCCTTCCGCCACCTCAGGGCTGGGGTGGTTTGAACCAACAAGGGCAGAGAGGACAAGCACAAATGCAAGCTAGGTGGGTGATGAGTGGCTTGAGAGCAGCCCTGTGAAGAACTTGGGGGTGCTGGTTGAAGAAACACTCAACAGGAAGGAAGGAAGGTCTTCATTGTGAGGGTGGTGCAACACTGCAACAAGTTGCCCTGAGAGCTGCTCCAGATGCTCCACACCTGGAAGTGTTCAAGGCCAGGTTGGATGGGCCTCTGAGCAACCAGGTCTAGTGGAAGGTGGCCCCCAGTGTAGCAGAGTGGGTTGCATTAGATGATCATGAAGCTCTCTCCCAAGCCAATCCAATCAATCACAATTCTATGACTCGGCCAAAGACACCAAGTTGTGAAATAGCCATCATGAGCTGAGGCCCAGGAACCTCCTGAGAAATGTTTAAAGGAACATCTTGGAGGTCACCAACTCCTAGTTGTATCCATCACACACCACCTGGACCTTATGTGGTACCTCTTATCCCCCTTGCACAATTTCCACCCTCTCCACCCTCCTTTGTGGGGTCTAGTAGCACATCTGCAATGTTGCAGAGCAGTAGATGGCTCCTGCTCTGAAGAACTTGTGGTTTGGATAAGGAGGGTCAAGAAATTCAATCAAAATGATTGACAGTCATAGGCATTGTGCTCTCTGGAATGGTTGTCTTGATAAATCCACCTGGAAGAACTCATCCAACTTCAAAGGGCCTGGGATGAGCCACAGTGACCACCTAGTGCCTTGGTGATTGGAGAGCTGAAGGATGAGTAATAAATCCGCCCCCTGCTGATGCAAGTGGACCAGAGACGTGGCCACTGGCCAGCAGTGGAGTTTTAGCAAGGTGGAAACATGCTGCCCTCCACTTCCTTAACCCACTTCTTACACTGCTAATAAGTAGGACCACTGCTTCCTTGCTTCTGGAGATTTGGGTCCAGTTCTGGACTCCACAGTTCAAGAGAGACAGGGAACTGCTGGAGAGAGTCCAGTGGAGGTTGTGAAGATGCTGAGGGGCCTAGAACATCTCTCTGAGGAGGAAAGGCTGAGGCCTGGGGCTGTTGAGCCTGGAGAAGAGCAGTCTGAGAGCATCTACTCAATGCTCAGCAAGAGCTGAAGGGTGGGGAGTGAGAGGCTGAGGTCAGACCCTTGTCAGTGGTGCCCAGGAACAGGCCAAGGAGCACTGGCCACAAACTGGAACCCAGAAGGTTCAATCAGGAGAAACCTCTTGGCTTGGAGAGTTCAGAATCCTGGAGCAGGCTGCTCAGAGAGGTTGTGGAGATTCTCCAGAGAGATTTCAAACACACCTGTGGCCACTCGGACATTGTGATGCTGCACAACCTGCAGTGGACAGCCCTACTTTAGCAGAGATTCTCCAGAGGTCCCTTTCAAACTTCCCCACCATGCTGGGACTCTGTGATTCTTCACAAGGAAAGCAATGTATGGCCACCAGAACATCAGCATGGGCCAGAACCTCACAAATAATTATGCTTTGAGGGATTTTTTTTTTTGGGGGGTGGGGGTGGGGGTGTTAATAGAGACATTTTCCAAGCAATGTTCTCCACTTCTGAATCCAGCTGACAGATTCCAAGCTCCTTGACATCTCTGTAATTAGCCATCAACAGATGACTGAGCCTTTGATGAGGCTGCTATATTTGCAGCCTTTTAGCGTTATTCATCCTGAAGGACCATCCTTCACTCCACAAACTCAAGTTATGAAGACACCAAAAAAGCTTCTGTGAGGATTGGGGTGTGGGGAGATATCAGCACTTGGCAATTTCCTGCCTTTTTTTTTTTTTTTCTGAGCACTCAGAAAAGAGAGAGATGCGAGGATCCAAATCCTCAAGCCAAGGACAGCAGCATGTGATGAAGTTGACTGAAGCAAAGCAGCTTCTCAGCAGGCATCTGATTAGGAGGAGGTAAGATCTCCAGGGAGAAGAGCAGAGTCTTGTTGAAGTACCTCTGCTCATCCCTGTTTGCCTCCTTTCTGTATCTTCCCACTCAAACGGAGATGTTCCGCAGCATTTCTGTGACCTATTTGCTGTCAAAGCTGCGTCTCAATATTGTTACCATGATCAGCAACTGGCCCTGATCTTCTTTACCTGGACAGGCAAGATGGGCTCATTCCTTACACCCCCACCTCTCTGTCAATGCTACAAAGGATGCAGTGATCATCAAACGCTTTGGGTTGAAAGGGACATTTGAAGGTCATCATGTCAAGGAGTATCTGCAACTAGAGCAGGTTGCTCGGAGCCACAAAACCTGACCTGGAATGGTTCCAGGGATGGGGCATTTCCCACCTCCCTGGGCAGCCAGGGCCACCCTTACCACCCTCATCATAACAAATTTATTCCTGCTCTGCAGTCTAAACCTCCCTTTTTTGAGTTTCAAACTATCACCCCTTGTCCTGTTCCAAAAGACTCCAAACTGTCTCCACCCTCCTTGAAGCACCCCTTAAGTACTGGAAGGCCACCAGAAGGTCTCCCTGGAGCCTTCTCTTCCCCAGGTTGAAGAACATAGGAGAATTCACCTCACCATGAGGAGAAACTTCCTTACGGTGAGGGTGACAGAGCATTACAACAGGCTGCCAAGAGAGGTTGCAGAGTCTCCTTCTCTGGAGACTTTTGCCTTTACGTGTTCCTGTGCAAGCTATCCTGAGTGATCCTCTTGGCAGGGAGATGGGACTCAATCTCCGGAGGCCCATTCTCACTTCTAAAGCCGTGATTCTGTGATCATGAGCGAGCAGAAAGAAGCAGCCAAACATAGAGGAGCTCAGCCTAAGCAAGGAGGCCCAACAAACACCCAGGGGTGATGTTAGAATGACTACCAATGCTTTCTCCTACCTAACCGGGGGGCCACCAGGCCCCCCGGCCTTTAGATCCCCTCCACCACTCACCCAGTGTACACCATGGGTACTCACCAGCCACAACAGGAGGAGGATCCCTCTGCCCAGTTGGGCAAGCTTGGGGCTTCTACTCTTCCTGCTGCCATTATAAAGGGCAGTAGGTAGGGAGGGCAAAGTGGTCACACCTGGGGTGGGAGGAGACTCAAACAGAGCCCAGGTGCCCCCTAACATTCTGTGACTGTGACTCCCTCAGCCTAGCCTCACAGCAGAGCTGCTCCAGCTTCTGATCATCTTTATAGTCTCCTCTGGACCCCAGTCCAGCAGGTCCATATCTCTCCTGTGCTGAGGACTCCAAAGCTAGCCTCAGCACTGGTGAGGTCTCAGCAGAGCGAAGAAGAGGGGCAGAATCCTCTTCCTTCACCTGCTGCCCACACTGCTGGAGATGCAAATGCTCTACCAACCACCTGGGACCTCCATCTACCCAGGACATACCAAAAATGAATCAAACCCTGGGGCTCTCAGGGCTTGCCATCACTTGGAGATGGAAAACAAGGCCAAGATGAGCAGTTAATCAAAGATCTCATGTTTAATTTCCATTAAGAGTCACCATCTAAGTGCTCAGGGTCACCATGCTGACCCACTTAACTGCAGACTAAAATACTTCAGTGCAGCTGAGCCTGCACCTGAGTCCTCATTGACCTTCATCCCATCTCTCCATTCATTGAGATGTCCTCCAGTATTTCAGAGCTCTGCTCAATTGCCAGAGAAGACATCTGCAGAGTAAGCTCTGCTTTCAAGGCTAAAGCATCTCACACAGATTTGGGTCTGAGTGGTGTTAAAGTTCCTTCTGCTCTCCAGGTACAGCCATTACCCAGCTGGCCAGTAGCCAGGTGAGCAAACTGCTGCTGGAAATGTCCACCAGAAATCATAGAATGCACTGGGTTGGAAGGGACCTTAAAAGGTCATCTAGTCCACTCCCTCTGCAGCAAGCAGGGACATCCCCAGCTAGATCAGGTTGCTCAGAGCCCCATCAAGCCTGACCTTGAATGTCTCAAGGGATGGGGCTTCCACTATTCCCTGGGCAACCTGTTTCAGTGGTCCACCACCATCACAGCAAAGAACTTCTTCCCAATGTCCAGTCTCAATCAGGATTAAATCAGAGATTAATGAGGAAAAACAAAGGACAAAACCAGGAAAAAGAGGTAAACATTCTGCTGGGAGGGACACTGAGTAGGAATGTAGAGATTCCCTCCATGCCATCTATGAAAGATCTGACTTGCTAGTGGCACTTTCACAATCCTATGATGCTACTCGGGACTTGGGGGACCAAAGAAAATGCCAAAACTGCTTCTAGACCTTTTCCATAATGATTTTGATGAAGGCCAGAAACATCCTCTAGAGTACTGATCTTTGTGAAGATCAAGGTGTTTCCAGAAGCCTATTTATCAAGAGAGTCCAGGATTTCTCCTGATGGACTCAGAATGTCTAAATCCAGAAGTCTTTTGTTCTAGGTCCTTGGTGGAGCACATCTGAACTCAGCTGTGGAAAGAAGTGAGAGTTCTGCAGATCTTTTTTAGATATTTAGAGTGGAAAACAGGACATGGGAGAAATCTGAGAGTGCTGGGCCACCCAAATCATAGGACTGCTTAGGTTGGAAGAAATTTCAAAGATCAAGTGCATCCATTGCCAAGTCACCACTAAATCATGCCCATCGGCATGTCTTCACATCCCTCCAGGTCTGGGGACTCCACTACCACCCTGGGCAGCCTGGGCCAGGGCTGGACAACCCTTTCCATGAAGAAATTGTTCCCAATGCCCAACCTAAACCTCCACTAGTGCAACTTGAGGCCATTTCCTCTTGTCTTATCACTTGTTCCCTGGGAGAAGAGACCAACCCCCCATGTGAGTATAACCTCCTTTCAGGGAGCTGTAGAGAGCCAGAAGGTCTCCCCTCAGTCTCCTTTTCTCCAGGCTAACAGAGAAGATTTTATTCATGCCTTTTACATGGCTGTTGAGGAGCATCATTCCCTGTAGAAACTGGATTCACAGATGGTGCAGCCCCTGAGGGAAAGAATCTTTTATTAACACCCAAACTCACGTCACTGAGGGGATCTTTTAGAGTTTTATTATGAAAAAAAGCATCATAGCCCAACACCAAAGGGCTTTGGCTCTCCATCACAGAGGGCTTTGGTTTTCCATGGCAGGGTTTACCACTTCCCTGATTTATTTCCAACTTAGCCATAGAAATTCAACATCCTGCCTGTGAAGGGTGGAGAAATCAGAAGGACATCCTGTTGGCCTCTTCTCCCAAGGAACAAGGCAAGAGGAAACGGCCTCAAGTTCCATCGGGGAGGTTTAGGTTGGACATGACGAACAATTTCCTCCCTAAAAGGGCTGCCCATGCCTGGCCCAGGCTGCCCGTGTCAGTGGTGTACTCCCCATTCCTGGAGGGATTTAACAGCCATAGAGATGTGGTGCTGAGGGACATAATTTGGTCATGCCCTGGCAGTGCTGGGTTAATGAATGGACTTGATGATCTTAAAAGTATCTTCCAGTCAAAACCTGAAACTTTGGAGAAGGCTCCAGGGAGACATTCTGGTGGCCTTTCAGGACTTAAAGATAGGCCTAAAGATGGGGACAGTAAGATCTTTCTAGGACCTGTTGTGACATAACAAGGGGTGATGGCCTGAAACTAAAAATGGGGAGATTCAGACTGGAGGGAAGGAAGAAAAATGTCTCTGATGAGGTGGTGACACCCTATTCCAGGTTGCCCAGACAGGTGGCATATATTCTATCCCTGGAACCACTCCAGGTCAGGTTGTATGGGGCTCTGAGCAACCTGCTCTACGTGCAGATGTCCCTGCTGACTGCAGGGAATTGGACTAGATGGCCTTTAAAGCTCCCTTCCAACCTAAACCATTTTACGACAGCTACCTGCTTGCATGAGGAGGCCTGAGGTGACTCATGGACACTTCCATGTTGCATTCCTGGCTTCAGATGGCATAAAGCAGTTGAGAGCTGGATGGCATGAGAGTTTTTGTGCTGAGCACCTGTTTACGTCTCAGTGCCACTGGTGCAAACCAGCTCCTCCACTGATTGCTAGACCAAAGCTGGAGAATGAAATGGGGACATTGCAAACCTCCTGCAGAGATTTGGATCTCTGACAGCTCCAGTTGTTGTTGAAATAGCAGAAGAGCTGCCTCTTGCAGCTGGTAACACGTGGTCAGAAATGCTACCAAGGAGATTTTCCTGCTTTTAGCAGGACAACCCCTCAGCTGTTTATTGCTTTCAATGCTGAGGTCAAGCCCAACTCCCAGTTGTGCCCGGAACACTCCTGTCTTCAGGAGATCTGCTTGCTTGGCTGATCAACCGACCGAGCTGGCTTTGTTAGTCTAGAGAGGACCCATTTCACCTCAATGCAGCTGTTCTCTAAGAGATGGAAACCAAAGTATGTGGGCTTGGTGCCAGACATGTGGCTGACACTGCTCATAGTCATAGACTCAGACACAGAACCATGGAACAGTTCGGGTTGGAAGGGACCTTTGAAGATCATCAAGTCCGA
Organism: Eubucco bourcierii; assembly: GCA_013396675.1. Classification (NCBI taxonomy): domain Eukaryota; kingdom Metazoa; phylum Chordata; class Aves; order Piciformes; family Ramphastidae; genus Eubucco; species Eubucco bourcierii. Next base: position 40,322 of record VWZE01009204.1, on the reverse strand, counting down.
CCTCACTGCAGTCAGCAGGGACATTTCCAACCAGAGCAGGTAGCTCACAGCCCCAAACAATCTGACCTGGAATGGTTCCAGGCATGGGACATCTCCCACCTCTCTGGGCAATCTGGGCCTGAGTCTCACCACCTTCCTCAGAACAAATTTCTTCTTTGGATCTCACCTAAATCTCCCTGTTTAGTTTCAAACCATCACCCCTTCTCCTGTCCTAACAGGCCCTGCTCAAATCCTTGTCCCCATCAATCATCATCAAGCCTAAAGCTGCCAGACAGGACTCAAGTCTCAGTTTCAACTGTAATGAAGAGGCAAGAAGAGCAAAAGCCACGCAATTCCATTTTCTAGTGGCTCAGCAATTCCTCAACCAGTCCAAGGTCACCACAAGCATGGTGGCAGTTTCAACAGAAGAGATGTGTTTTGATGTCCTAAATCCCTTGAAAGAAAGAAAAAACCAACTCTGGCTGGCAGCTGATCTGCTCTGATAAGGATCGGCGTGGGAACTGGAAGCTCCAGTAACAACCCTTCCCGAGTCTATTTATACAAGAGGTCTGCTGGAGAACTGACACTGGAAAAGGACTCATGAAGAACATTTCCACCCAAACTCTCACTTCAGTGAAGGAAGGTCTACAAAATAAGAGTTCCATGAAGCTCTGTCTAGAAACTGGGATCTCAAACCATTATTTTCTCATAAGACGTTGGCTCTTAGCACCTCCACAGTGATGATTATTTGGCAACAGGATGAGTTTTACGGCCAAGTCAAGGTCTTGCGCCAGGCATCCAGTCACATTTCTACCATGGGCTTGGGTGAACTCCAGGCACTCCCTACTTCATTTCCATACCTGTAGAGCAACGATATCCACCCTCCCATCACCCTCATGTTGGAAACCCTACTGCTGAGGTTTGTCAAATTAAACCCCAAGGCAGAGTGTGAATTAGGAGGAGCTGAAAGTCAAAGCTCTTCTGGGAGACAGAAAAACAGCAGGAAAGAGTATGAGCATCTTTGGCTCAATTAAGGAGGGACAGGTTTGCAGATTGATCACTCAAAAGGAGGGTAGGTTTAGGTTAGATCCAAGGAGGAAATTCTTCACTGTTCGGGTGGTGAGACACTGGAACAGGTTGCCCAAAAAGGCAGTAGATGCCCCATTCCTGGAAGTGCTGAAGGCCAAATTAGATGAGGCTTTGAGGAATCTGGTCCAGTGGAAGGTGTTCATGGCAGGGGGTTGGACCAGCTGATCTTTAAGGACCCTATCAAACCAAACCATTCTCTGATTCTATGAAAAGAAGAGACAGGTTTGAGCTTCTACACAAAACAGTTGGGAGCTTGTTTTCAAAACTTGCTCTTCCTGCCACCATGGACCTAAACTGACAAATCCTCAGCACCTTCCCAGCCAGCACATACAGGACTGTGGGCTTCAAGCTTGCACTAGCATGTTCTCAACTCTAAGCACGGCTTCATCCCCCTGCATCTGTAACACCACGGGGACTGCCTCCGCTCCCAGCAGATACCATCTCCAGCCATTTATCTGCCACATGCAGTATGTCCTCCCTGCTGTCCCACACAGTAATGCAGAGCTTACTGACATGAGAAAAGCCACCCAGAAACTCCAGCCAGCTGGACAAGCTGCAAGAACTGCCTCAAGAGTATTGATTTTGGCTTCAGAGAACTGCCTGCTACTATGATTAGGCTTCTTCTGCCCACACCAATCCCTTTCTCTGTCTGCTTCCTTCAGGTAGCTCTACCAAGGTGAGGCAGATTTCCACATTCCTTCAAGTAGCTCTACCAAGACAAGGTAGATTTCCACCTTCCTTCAGGTAGCTCTACCAAGACAAGGTAGATTTCTACCTTCCTTCAGGTAGCTCTACCAAGAGAAGTTAGATTTCTACCCTCCTTCACAAAGACCTATCAAGACAAATAGCTCAGAGAACACAATAATTACATCTGTGCTCATCATTTTTCTTACTTTATCTCCACTTTTTGACTCTCTCTATTCAAAGCAGAAGTTCTCCAGAGCAGAGAATCTGCTTTACATCCTAGATGTGCTCCACTGAACTCCAAAGCCAGACACATCCACCACTGACAGGGTTAAGAGCAACCACCTTGTACTGCAACTCTTTAAATGTTCTGAATAATAAGATGATTCCTGAGGCAGACAATAATATTCCAAGCTCCACCACCTGCAGCTCCACAATGCACTTCATTAGCAATTCAAAACATCACCTGCCTCTGAGCCAATTACTTCATTGTCACGTGGAGCTGAGCACACTTCAGAAGAACATTCAGACTCAAATGGCTTCTTCAGTGCTGTTATTTTCCCCTTTTAGAACCAGATCACTTCCAGTTAAGATCTTGGACCTGATGAGACAAAGTGAGAACACTGAAGAATTGAGAGAGTTGGGGGTGTTCAGCCCGAAGAAGAGAGAGGCTCCAGGGAGAATTTCTGGACTACAGGAACACTGAGAATAGACTTTTGAGCAAGGTCTGTAGTGACAGGAAGAGGAGTGATGGTTTGAATTAAAAGAGGGAAAATTAGACTGGAGAGAAGGGAGAAATGTTTGATACTGAGGGTGAGATGAGACCCTGAGCCAGGTTGCCCAGAGAGGTGGGAGATGTCCCATCCCTGGAACCATTCCAAGTCAGGTTGTCTGGGGCTCTGAGCAAACTGCCCTAGTTGCAGATGTCCCTGCTCACTATAGAGCAGCCAATCTCGATGATGTTTTCCACTGCAAACCAGTTTGGGATTCCATAAGTGACTCTTGGTACCTGAAATCTTTTGGGAATCTCCGGGGTTCACCATCAACTTTGAAGTGCAACAACTGAACATGCAAAGCTGCTCTGGAAAAGGACATGGGTGTGAGTACACTGCAGAAGACAGCAATTGCCACAGCAGACCATGCTTTGAAGAATCATAGAATCACTGAATTGTGTTGGTTGGAACAGATCTACAAGATCAAGCCCAACCCCTGGTCTAACACTGCCAGGTCACCACTAAACCACCTACCTCAGTGGCTTTGAAAGCCCTCCAGGCATGGGGACCCCATCACTGCCCCAGACAGCCTTTTGACAACCCTTCGGGGGAAGAAATCGTTCCTTAAGTCTGACCTAAATCTCCCTTGGTGTAACTTGAGGTCATTTGGTGTCATCCTATCACTTGTTATTAGAGAGAAGAGACCAACCCCACCTGGCTCCAACATCCAGTCAAGGAGTTGTAGAGAGCCAGAAAGTCTTCCCTCAGTTTGCTTTACTCCAGGCTGAATAACCTCAGTTCCCTTATCTGCCCCTCACACACTCTCCAGGCCCTCTACCAGCTTTGTTGCCCTTGCTCTAGACATACTCCAGCCTCTCAATGTCTTGCTTGGAGTAAGGGGCCCAAAACTGAACCTGGGATTTGAGGTGTTGGTTTACCACAACAGAGGCATTGCCACATCCAAGTGGACATTACCTACAGCTCCACACTTTGGGGACAAATGCTCCCTTTGAAGCACTTCAGCTTGTGGTTCAAAACTGTCAAAGCCACTAGTTTTTTGACAAGAACTCTACAATGCCATAAATCAATTCCAGCTTCTGATGATTCATCTTGCTGCCTGAGATCTTTGATGTTTTGTTATTCCCTATAAACCTCCTCGCTCTTCTTCTGAGAAGCTGCAACTTTTTGATCAACAAAGATCTCAGAGGCAGGATCACGTGCTCCTGGGGACTGCACAGCCCCGAGCTCTGAAGCAGGAGATCTTTAAAGCCAAAAATATGTTGGAAGTTCTACATAATTTCAGGAATCTCCAGGGTCAGGTAGATGCTGAAATCTCACCATGGTGGGGGTTGGAAGGGACCTTTGGAAATCGTCCAGTCCACCCCCCCTGCTAAAGCAGGGCCACCTAGCGTTGGTTGCCTAGGATCCCAATGTCCAGGTGGGTTTGGAACCTCTACAGAGAAGGAGACTCCAGAACCTCTCTGAGCAGCCTGCTCCATGGCTCTGAACCCTCAAAGTGAAGTGGTTCTTCCTCATTTTCATTTTTACCTTAGTGGTGTCCAAATTATTTTTGGACACCCCAAGAAGTAATGAGTAGATCCTGGAGGGCATGATAAAACTCTACTTCCAATTCAAAGACACAACCAGTTTTACAAGGGGACAACCTTCTTAGCAGGACCTGTTGAGGCAGGACAAGGGATGATGCTTTCAAACTGAGAGAGATTTAGACTGGAGAGAAAGAAGAAATTTGTTATGATGAGGGTGGTGAGACCCTGGCCCAGGCTGCCCAGAGAGGTGGTAGATGCCCCATCCCTGGAACCATTCCAGGTCAGGTTGTTTGGGGCTCTGAGCAGCCTGCTTGAGTTGCAGATGTCCCTGCTGACTGCAGACTGACCTTTAAAGATTTCTACCAACCCAAAGCGTTCTGTGGTTCAAAGCACACCAGGGTGAAGCACACCCCCATTGCACATGTGCTCAGACACTCTACTGTGGGTCTGCTCAAGAGGAATCACCAAAGGAAAAACTACCACCAGATGTGCAATCATGAAGAGGAGACCACAAGACAAGCACGGAAGGTTCTGGGTTGGAAGAGACATCTAGATCTCACCTAGTCCAAGTCCCTTGCAGTTAGCAGGGACATCCCAAATATCATGTTGCTCAGAGCCCTATCTATTTGCTCCAGGGATGGGACCTCCACCACAATCTGTTCCGGTGTTTCACCACCCTCAAAGATGAGCTTAAACAGCACTAACTTACAAATTAATGTCTAGAAAGGAGTGGGGAAAAAAGGAAGAA
>VWZE01009204.1:2218-35508 GCA_013396675.1 Eubucco bourcierii | reverse complement strand
TTGAATCCTGTTTTTAACTCTTTCATTTCCAGGTAACTTTAGCATATGAAATGGACCCTCTGAGGAGCTTATCCCAGAAGAGTAGCCATCAAAGGTCTCAGATACATTCTCCTTGCTACCCTAAATATTTTTTCAACTTCAGCATCTTTCTGGCTCACACAGACCCTGGGGGTCACCCCTGGCTTGGTCTGTTCTGGAAAACATTAACTCAAGTATCCACGTGGCCTCTCCAAGGCACTGATGTTCTTCACAGAAACGGAAACAAGAAAGAACACTAAGAAACGCCAAAACAGCAGTCTGAGCACTCACTTAGGTGCTGAACAAATCCAGCATGTCCAAATTGTGGATTCCACCAGCGTGTTGGTGAAGCTGGGATACAGCCTGCTGGGTCACCAGAGGTCTTCCTAGATTTTCCTTCTTGATCATGTTTTCCTCAAGAAAAGTTGGACAAGATGGTCCTTAAGGACCCTTTCAATTTGATATCCTGTGAGTCACAGGGTGCCCAGGCAGGACATGGATGCCCCCTCCCTGGAGATGTTCAAAGCCAGGTTGGATGAGGTCCTGAGCAGCCTGGTCTACTGGCAGGCATCCTTGTCCACAGCAGGAGGGTTGGAACGAGATGATATTTGAGGTCCCTTCCAACCCAAACCATTCCACACATCTATTTCTGACCCTTCTAGTCTCCCCCTCAATCTTCCAACCAGGACATTGATTCTCCTTTCCATACAGGTCCCAGACTTCAGAGGCAGCCCCTATCCACCTTTTTTATCCCATTCTGGGCCACTCACTCCAACGACGAACCTCCCACCCCAGGAGCAGCTGCTACATCCACCACTGCCAACCTCCCTCCTTGCAGAGCTGCCCTGGATTCCAAAGGGATCTTGGGCGCAGGAAATGAAAAGCCCATTGTCCAGCTTCCTGAAGCCATCTGGCTGAGCACCCTCTCCTTCAATGCCCCTCTTGTTTGCATCCACCACATCACGCTCCGCTCCGTGGTCTGGGCTGCGTGACGGAGCCATTCCAAAGGGATGAGGAAATATCTTAGAGAGTCTTCAACAAGTTTCTGCTTCGGTGCCCTTCAAGCCCTTTGAATCTCATCTGAGAAAAAGGTTTCTGAGCTGGAGATGGATTCAGAGATGCTTGCTCAAGCGAGATCACAGCTAACATTTGAGCTGCAAATTTTAACCTTTCCATGGTGCCTCCTGGAGAGGATGGAAAGTCTCTCAAGCAATGTGGCTTCCTCAAGCCAGCTTCCCTTGGTGGTTTTTTGATCTCCACTTAACCTTTTTTGTTCTAAATAACTGAAATGTTGAGAGGCTGAGGCATCAAATATTCAGGAAGCTCTTCTGTCCCCTCCCTCATGTCACCCATCACTGTTAATCATCGCCACACCAGTAAACATCTAAAGGAGCTGGTGTGGTTTTATCTGTCTGTCAGCTGGGAAATAGCAGTTCTATAAAGGAGAGCTGGACCTGGGGCACTCCTAGGGTAGGGTTACTGCTGTTGCTTGGCATCATCTCTTTATTTTGAGATAAACTCACCCAGACCTTTGTTTCAATACACACAGGGTGGAATTAAAGCAGAACATAGCTCTCTGATTTCACCCAGCTTCACTAGCAGGGAGAACCTGCCTCTTGTTGGCATCAAACTCATTTAGCACTGCTCTGGTGTTTTGCTTCTTGGGAGTTTCTCACCCAAGTCTCAGGGAATCCCAGCATGGTGGTGGTTGGAAGGGACCTCTGGAGACCATTTGGTCCAATCACACTGTTAAAGCAGTGTGCTGGTTTGAGGCTAATTGGAATATTTTAATAGAGAAAAATACACTATAGGCTGTGAAAGGAAAACATCACGATGTCTACTTCACTCATATGCTTGATAAGATTTGTTTTGGGAAGAGAAACCAAAATATATAGATAAGTCAGTCTCTGTCTGTCTCTTGCTGGGAGAGCAGCTCGGGCGGCCTAGCAGCTTCTGGCTCTGGCTCCTCTGCCAAGTAACCTCACTAACCACTTTTCTTCTAACCCCCCTGGCTGATCCTCCTAATTTACCTTGCGCGTAAGGCAAACCTTGGGGTAAGGTACAGGAGTGGGGAGAAGGTGGAAGGGTGGTTGGGAGCCCCTCCTGGGGTCTCTGATTTCTGGGAGGGGAGTTGTGTTGCTGTATTACCTTTTACTTGTATATCTCTGTAAATATTCTGTATATAGTGTATATATCTGCTGTACATTGTGCTGAGCTGTAAATAGAGCTTCAGTCCTTAACTTCCAGCCGACTGAGTTCTAGTCTGGGTCATTTTTCAAAGGGGGGTGTGGGGTGTGGGTGTGGGTGGTGAACTCCCAAACCATCACAAGCAGGGTCACCCACAGCAGGGTGCCGAGAGTCACAATGTCCAGGTGGGTTTGGAAGGTCTCCAGAGAAGGAGACTCCACAATCTCTCTGGGCAGCCTGCTCCAGGACTCTGAGCTCTCAAAGAGGTTGCTCCTGGCTTCCAGTTATGTGCACGGTGCCACTTGTTCTGTCACTAGGCACCACTGAAAAGAGTCTGGCCCCAGGCTCTTGTAGCCTACCCTTCAGCTCCTGCTGAGCACTGAGCAGGTTCCTTCGAAGGCTGGACTTCTACAAGCTCAACAGCCCCAAGTCTTCTCAGCCTTTCCTCTTCACAGATATGCTCCAGGACCCTCAGCATCTTCCCACCCTCCACTGGCCTCTCTTTAGTAGTTCCCTGTCTCTCCTGAAGTGAGGAGCCCAGAACTGCACCCAGTTCTTCAGCTGTGTCCTCACTAGGGCAGAGTAGAGGGACAGGACAACCTTCCTCCACCTGCTGGCCACACCATGCATCCCAGGAGACCATCTGCCTTCTTGGCCATGAGGGCACATTGCTGGCTTATGGGCAACTTGCTCCCCATCAGCACCCCCAGGTCCTTCTCCTTGGAGCTGCATTCCAGTAGGTCACCCTCACCCATACTGGTGCAGGAGGTTGTTCCTCTCCAGGTACAAGACCCTACACTTGCCCTAGTTGAACTTTATGATGTCCCTCTCCACCTATCTCTGTCAGCCTGTCTAGGTCAGCAGTGACCCACTCCTTAGACATGCTTATGAAGCACAAAGCAAATTTCCAACCTGAGGAGTTTCCTCACAGGTTATGGCAACCACAACAGCTTGCAGATGACAAATCCTTTTTCAAACATGTTCCCTTGGCTTCAGCCTCTTAGCTCCCAGCAAAACTGTGAAGCCAAGGAGAAGACTTGAACTATGCTGTGACCCTGAGCTCCTATTTTTAGAAACCACACGAGGACGTCAACACTTTTGGGGTTTATTTTAAACCTTCTAGAGGCACAGCTCGGAGATGCTACTCCCAAGATGTTTTTCCACACAGGCAGTAGGGTTGGGTGGGTTGTGAAAGTCCCCTTTCAAGCACCACCACAGCATTACTCACAGAAGACAGAAACCCAAGTGATTCATGCTCATCTTGTTAAAAGCAGCTTAAAAGCTTCCTTCCCATCCTCACACGTCTGGGACAACATGTTCATGAAGATCTCATTGCTTAACTCTTCCTGCAGTGCTCGATGTTAACTCCTGGCCAAAATGTTGGAGACAGCATCCCCTCATAGAATGAAGCTCTAGAAAGAATTAGAGGTGGAGAGATGAGCTCCTCAAAGGATTAGCCTCCAAAAATCAGAGAGTACTGAAGAACTAGACTGTAATTTCTGGTAAAGGTATGAACTCCTCAAGAATCAAGATCGAAAAAGAATTAGAAGGTACTGCAGAATTGGTCTATCTTCTGGTGGAGATGTTACTCACTCAAGAATCAAGCTCCAAAAATAATTAGAAGGTGTACTGAGAGATTTGGCTGCATTTTCTACTGGAGATATGAGTTTCTCAAAGAACTCATTGCTTAATTCTTGCAGCACCCCATCATACCTCCTGTCCAAGATGCTGGAGACACAAGTTGCTCAGGAATCAGTCTCTAAAAAGAACAAGAAGCTACTAAGAATTGGGCTGCCTTTTCTGCTGGGGATAAAAGTTCCTCACAGAATCAGTTTCTACCAAAAAAATAGATGCTGATGAATTTTGGACTGCATTTTTCTGGTGGGCATATGAGATTTTAAAAGAATCAATCTTCAAAAAGAATTAGAGGCTACTGAAGAACTGGGCTGTATTTTCTGGTGGAGATAGGAGCTCCTCAGAGAACAAAGCTCTATAAAGAATTAGAGGCTACTGAAGAATGAAATTGCATTTTCTGGTGGAGATCTGAGTTCCTCAAAGGATTAGTCTCTAAAAATTTACAGTCTCTAAGAATTGAGCTCTGTTTTCTGGTGGAGATACAAGTTCTTCAAAGAACTATTACAGGCTACTAAAGACCAAGCCAACCACATTAGAAGAGTAGTCTTGTATTCCTGTAGTCCTTCAAGGCAAAGGTTCTCAAGTTCATTTTGCAAGATGTTGAGCTCTTAGTAGACTACCAAACCCACTAGAAAGCCCCAGTGCTGGAGAGAGAGGTGGTTGTGAAGTTTTCAGTGTCCCACCTCCATTCCAGTCCTCATAGGGTTTGTCTGTCACCCTACAGTGTTAAGTTTCTCAATCACCATGCTATGGGATGTATGTCATGAGGGAAGAAAAGCATGGAGATAAAGGGAATATTCATCTACAGGGGCTGACAGGGCAGGGAGGTCACTTGTCTGCTTGCTTCTGGGAAAGCATAGGACAGTAGGGAAAATGTTACATCTGAAATATTCATGAAGTTCATTTCTGGAGCAACATCATCTGGTCTCTTGGAGTTCACTGACCACTTCCCAGGCTTGAGCTGAATTATCTGGAGTGCAGGTGGGGATTTCAGTCCAGTAAAACACAGTTTATTTCACCTACACCAATTAAAAAGTGACTCAAACCCCAGCCAAACCAAAATCCTGAAGAGGTGTGAACTAGAAGCCAGCAGATGACTATCATGCTCCATCAGCCCTTTGAGAGCAAGTCCTTAGTCAGAAAGAGACACAAGTGCTTCACAAAACAGCATTTCCAAACCTCTCTCCAAACAGGGAGGGGAGCAAGGTCCAGTCCATGGGCAGAAGGGACACCAGGAGCTCACTTACTCTGAAGGATTACTGCAAATCCTTCTTAATTAGGGCTTTGGACTGCTAATGGCTAATTCTGTTTAATTAAATCAGAGTTTTTAGGGTTGGTTCTGCAGCACTCAGAGCACAAGTTTTGCGAGGAGCTGCTGAGGTACTGGGGTTGTTCAGCCTGAAGAAAAGAAGGCTGAGGGGAGACTTTCTGGCTCTCCCCAACTCCCTGAGTGGAGGCTGGAGCCAGACAGGGTTGGTGTCTTCTCCATAGGACAAGAGGAAATGGGCTCAAATTGCCCCAAGGGAGCTTTAGGTTGGATGTGAGGAATAATTTCTTCATGGGAAGGGTTGTCCAGGCCCAGGCCCAGGCTGCCCAGGGCAGTGGTGGAGTCTCCATCCCCAGAGGGGTTTCAAAGCAGCGTAACAGATGGTGCTAAGGGTCATGGTTTAGTGGTGATCTGGCAGTGCTGGGTTGGACTTGATGATCTTACAGGTCTTTTCCAAATAAATGGAACCTGTGATTCATAAAAAGAGACTGGGAGAAGTTCTTTCCATCTGTGTAGGATCAAAGTGGAGATGCGACTTCTGGGTCCAGCCATCAGGTGTTTGCACAGAACCAGCTTCAGCAGTTGTTTTTTTCCTTAAAATCCAGCCCTTGAGGATGGAGAAGTCCAGGACAAAGAATTCTGCCATTGCTGGAAGAATCTGCAAAGGTGTCCTCAGTCATTACTTCAGATGAGACGTTACCCAGAAACGCAGCTGTGGCTTCCCATGGTCCCTTCAAGCCAACACAAACGTTGACCTACAGAAGAGCGACCTCATGATCTGCCTTCGTCCCCAAAAGCCCCTTCTCACCTCAGCTCACCAGAACACCAATAAGTTTTGTCTGGTTTTTTTCACCTGACTGACCACTTCCTGCAGCAACACAAGCAGAAGGAACTTTGCCAACTATCCTCCATAGGGTGGCTTCAAGACATTGTGAAGCTGCAGCACTTGGAAAACCAGGTCAAGGAGATCAAAACTTCCATCAGGCCAAGCGGTGCTGTAAAGTGCATCAAAAGAAATAAACTGAAATCCAAAATTCAAGTGGTTTTGCAGCCTCTGAGGTCTGCAGTTGAGATGTTTCTCCAGAATACGTGTATCCAAGTGACGTGATGCGTTGAGCACCTCCCCTCTTTGCACCACCCTTACACGAGATGAACAATTGCCCAAATCCAGGACCTCTAGAACCCCATTCACCATCACTGAAGTCCCCTCACAGCTTCCCTGTCCCCACCAGCAGCAATGGCCATCACCAAGGTAAGGAAGTTACAACCATACTCCAAGCCTGTTGGGCAGCTTGGTGGAAACCTGCCCTACAGGTTACTGGGTAGTGAGGTTGTGCTGCTATGGAGCTAATGAAGCATCAGGACTCACTGAGCTCTGACTGTGCCAAACTTGAAAGACATACAGACAAATCCAGGAGGCCTCACTCCACCAGACCTTTTCCCCAGAAATTCTTCCTATTCTGCTGTGTCTCCAGCAGCAAATGTAAGCAAGAGATGGTTACAAGCTGCTGAAGAGTAATTTTAATTATTTCCTAGTAATCTATAAGCAGGACGCGAGGACAGATGAACAAACTCCAAGGTTGAAGGAAAGCTCAGACAAGCCAGACCAGACTTCTTGTCCCAAGCTTCACTTGTTTGCCCAAAGCAGAAAATTATTATCTTAAATGTTAGTTCTGAAGATGCTGACCTTTACAGTTGCCATGACAGCTACCAATGGAGAGTTAGGTCACGTCACGATGAGGATGAAGGAAAGCTGAAATAGTTGGAGTTGTTCAGCTAGGAGAATAAAGAAGGCTCCAGGGGAGACTTCTGGTGACCTTTCAGGACTTTAAAGGGGGCTACAGAACCTGTCATTATAGGACAAGAGGTAATGGATTTAGACTAAATGAGGGAGATTTAGACTGGAGACAAGGAAGAAATGTTTGACACTGCGGGTGGTGAGACTCTGGCTTGGGTCACTCAATTTGGTGGGAGACATCCCGTCCCTGGAACCATTCCAGGTCAGGTTGTTTAGGGCTCTGAGCAACCTGCTCCCACTGGGGATGTCCGTGCCAACTGCAGAGGTTTGGAGTAGATGTCCTTTAAAGGTCTTTTCCCATCCAAACCAGTCTGGGATTCTATGAAATCTGACCTTAAAGGATGAAGATGCTTCCATCTTCAAGACTTGTTGTGGACTGGACAGCATTTCTGAGGATGAACTGTTGCTTCACTGGCTCTCCTGATGTTGTGCACAAGGCTGAGGAGGTTTCTAAGTGCATGTGGTTTGTGTGGTTTCTTAAAAAGGCGACCCTGAATAGCTGTGAAATTACAGAATCCTGGAACCCTTTAGGTTGGAGAAGACCTTTAAAGCCATGGACTCCACTAGATAAACTGTGCAATGTTGTTTTCCCACTTAGCAGCAAGTGCAGGAATTCAGCCACTCTTCAGAAGGTTATCTTGTGCCCTACTGAATGCAGAGCCACGAAAAGACAATTCAGGACACTGAGGAACATGGACTGAAGTCCTGCACTGGTTCTCAACTCGGTTTCTTAAGCCATCTTCTTAGGTAGCACCAAAATTGGAGAGAAGGAACAGGGCCACCTTCCAGTGACCACAGTGCCAGGGTCTCACCGCCTTCATTGTAAAATATTTCTTCCTTCTCTTCAGTCTAACCCTCCCCAAATCATCACCCCTTTTCCTGTCACAACAGGTACTGCTAAAATGTCTGTCCTCAGCTTTCTGATCTGCCTCTTTACGTACTGAAAGGCCACCAGAAGGTCTACCTGGAGCCTTCTCCAGGCTGAACAACCTCAGTGCTCTCAGCCTCTCTTCATTATTTCCACCAGGCTAGCAGGAATCATAGAATGGTAAGGTTGGAAGGGACCTCAAGGATCATCCAGTTCCAACCCCCTGCCATAGGCAGGGACACCTCCCACTAGTACAGGTCACTCAAGGCCTCATCCAACCTGGCCTTGAACACCTCCAGGGAGGGAGCATCCACGATCTCCCCGGGCAACATGTGCCAGTGCCTCACCACCCTCACTGTAAAGAACTTCCTCCTAACATCCAGTCTGAATCTCCCCTCTGCCAGTTTAAAACCATTGCCCCTTGTCCTGTCGTTACAGGACCTTGTCAATAAGAAGAGTGCAAATAGGAAGAGGAAGGAAGGTGCAAAGTGGTGACAGTTTGGACTCTGGAGACAGTTTTGAGGTTTTATCTCCAGAAGGAGGCAACAAAGGGGGTGAAAATAACATCAGATAAAAGAAAGACCACAGCAGAACAGCTTAGACTGCACTAGAAGCCACAGTGGACTCTGTCCAAATCTAGCTGGGTTGATGGGAGCCAGACATTCTCGAGCTGAGGGTAGCAGTGGTGGGATTGCACTTCCTTTCATTTACAGGGTCAAGGGGGTTCTGCCCAAACATGTGATCTCAGAGGAGTTTGAAGCCTTCTCATAAGCACTGTCCTGTAGAGCGCCAAGCCAGCAGCAGGCAGTGGGATTCGGAAGCAGAGGGACATTGATGGCCATCTCCTACTGCTACAAGTCAGCAGGAAGCTTCCTGACTGGTGACAACCCAAAAGGAAGAGAGAGAGATGTTGGGATCACGCCAAGGCAAACCACACATGGCTGCAGGAGGTTGCTTAGAAACCTTTGAAAATTCAGATTTGGATGAAGAACTCCACAGTCAAACAAGCAGCAGCTTCCCTTTCAGGCAGCTTCCCCTAGAGCCAAGTTCATCGTCTCCACATTCCTTCCATTCCCCTCTGCTCCTGCTGCTTTGAAGGTCCAGTCTGGACCCTAACACCTCAAGATCTTCACAAGCTGGTACTTTAGGACATGGGCCATGGTCATCTTAGGTTGATGACCTTTGAGGTCTTTTCCAACTCAAACAATTCTATGATTCTAAGTTCAAGGTGGCCAGCAGACAGCTGGGTACTCACCTACAGCAAGAAGTCCTTTAGATAGCCAGAACAACACAGCAGAATAATATGTCATGGAGTCAGTAAGTAATTGGAAAATACCTCAAAGTTCGAGTCCAAATGCTGACCCAACACCACGATGACCATTAAACCATGTCCTGAAGTGCCATGTGGTGGGACTGTGACCTCTAGGTGTGCAGCTGCACTTGATTCATAAAATGGTTCCAGCTGGAAGGGACCTTAATGATCATCCAGTTACCAGCCCCCTGCCATGGGCAGGAAAACCATCCACTACACCAAGTTGCTCAAGGCCTCATCTAGCCTGGCAACCATTGATGATTTCTAAGGTCTCTTTCAGCTTCAATGGTGCTATGATGCCTACATCCTTTTAGAACACCCCCAGGGATGGTGACACCACCACCTCCCTGTTTGATACTTGACCAACAAAATTTCAGCAAGGAGGTGAGGATGCACAGAAGGGGAAAGGCTGAAAAGCCAAAGAATGAAGCTTATATAGCAGGGGTGCAGGGCTGGAGTCTGCTGAGGGAGGCAGCTGAAGGCAGCAAGCTGTCTCCTTCAGATCTGCACAGTTTATTATCTTGCCTTTTTTTTTTTTTCTTCTCTGCATAACTGGATTGTGAAGATGCTGAGAAAATGGCTGCAGCAGAGGGGGGCTGTACCAGGAGCCCTCCCTCTGCAATCAGGAGGGATGTAACAAGCAATTTCCTCATTAACAGGGAGATAAATTGCCAGTAGCCAAAAGAACGCCTTCTCAGCCTTTATTAGCTTTGGAACCTATATGGCCACCAGGATCTTCCTAAACCAGGTTTTGCTTCAAAGCTTTAAATCCTGCTGCAGATGTTTCACTCAGGAAGCCACCTAAGATATTATGCACCACTGAGATTCATACCAGGATCTGTGATGTTGGAAGGTTTGTGAGCTCCCCAAAAACCATCTGGGCTGGAGAGGTAACAGGGATGAGCCCACTGAACCAAACAATCACCCAGTGGTCTGGGTTGGAAGGGACCTTAACAGGCACCCAGTCTGCAGAAACATCTGCAACTAGAGCAGGTTGTCCAGAGCACCAAACAACTTGACCTCTGTCCATCTTTGTCAGTGACATGGACAGAGGAATCTGTGCACCCTCAGCAAGTTTGCAGATGACACCAAGCTGTGTGGCACAGTCGACTTGCTAGAGGGCAGGGATCCATCCAGAGGGACCTGGACAGGCTGCAGAGGTGGGCCCAGGCCAACCTCATGACATTCAATAAGGCCAAGTGTAAGGTCCTGCACCTGGGTAGGCACAATCCCAAGCACAACTCCAGGCTGGGTGGTGAATGGCTGGAGAGCAGCCCTGAGGAAAAGGACCTTGGAGTCTGGGTTGATGAAAAGCTCAACATGAGCCTGCAGTGTGAGTGTAGCCCAGACAGCAACCGAGTGCTGGGCTGCAGCAAGAGCAGTGTGGGCAGCAGGGCAAGGGAGGGGATTCTGCCCCTTTACTCTGCTCTCGTCAGACCCCACCTGGAGTACTGTGTGCAGTTCTGGAGCCCTCAGCACAGGAAGGACATGGAAGTGTTGGAGCGGGTCCAGAGGAGGGCCACAAAGATGATCAGAGGGCTGGAGCAGCTCTCCTATGAGGACAGGCTGAGAGAGTTGGGGCTCTTCAGCCTGGAGAAGAGAAGGCTTCGAGGGGACCTGATAGTAGCCTTCCAGTATCTGAAGGGGGCCTACAGGAAGGCTGGGGAAGGATTATTTACAAGGTCCTGCAATGACAGGACAAGGGGCAATGGGCTTAAACTGGCAGAGGGGAGATTTAGACTGGATGTTAGGAGGAAGTTCTTTGCAGTGAGGGTGGTGAGACACTGGCACAGGTTGCCCAGGGAGGTTGTGGCTGCTCCCTCCCTGGAGGTGTTCAAGGCCAGGTTGGACGAGGCCTTGAGTAACCTGTCCTAGTGGGAGGTGTCCCTACCTATGGCAGGGGGTTGGAACTAGATGATCCTTGAGGTCCCTTCCAACCTTACCATTCTATGATTCTATGACCTGGAATGGTTCCAGGGACAGGGCAGCAATCTGGGTCATGGCCTCAGCACCCTCATGATGAAGAATTTCTTCTTTCTATCTCATCTAAACCTCCCTCTTTTAGTTTGAAACCATCAACACTTTTCCTATGACCACACTCCTTGAGTAAGATTCCTTCAGGGGCTCCTAGAGCACTTTGAAGATCTTAAAGGCCACCAAGAAGGTCTCCCTGGAGCCTTCTCTTCTCCAGGATAAACAACCCCAACTCCCTCTGCCTGGCCTCACAGCAGAGGGTTTCCATCTCTCTGATCATTGCTGTGCCCTTCTCTGGCCCTACTCCCAACAGGTCCATGTCTCTGCTATGCTGAGGATTCCAGAGCTTGCACTTGGTGTTGTTGAACCTCATGAGGTTCACACAGGCCCATTTCTCAAGCTTGTCCAGATCTCTCAGGTCACCTTCTACACACCAAATCATCCCTGACCTTCTGCACAAGCTCATTCCTCTTGACTTGTAGTGGAGTAGGAACTCTCCCAAAATAAGCCCACCAAGATGCCAGAAGCAAACAGGTAGCTCATTTTCATGGTCAGTGCAAGAATTCAAGTGAAATTCCTCCCATGTTCAAGACTTGAAGTAACTCCACACCAGCCTACACCAATTTTCATTCCCTGTTCTATCAAAATCCATCTTCTACTCCATACTATTTATTTGAGTTTCCTTGGTTGCCCATCAACCACCTCTCACACAGTGAAGGAATCCTCATCTCAAACATCAGTAATAATAAACTGGATAATCAAAATCTGCTCCAACCTGTCCTTTCCTTCCAAATACCCTTCAGATGGTAAATTCCTCCGTGGAAAGATTGTGGTAGTGGTTTTTTTCTCCAAGGCAAATGAGATGGACATCTATGGACAGGAGTCACTTGGAACCATTCCAATGAGGGAAGAGATGTTCAGTAAAAATAATCTAACTCTGGGTGTAAGAGCAGAAGAGCAGCGAAAGGTTCCTGTTTCGAAGAGATCTAGGAACCTTCATCTTCCACCCTACCACCAACAGGCACCTACAGACTCACAGCTAAGACAAAGCCATCAAAATCTCCACCTTGAAGGCACCTCACCCAGCAGAGCCCCAAAACATTCTTCCCCAAGAATTTGTGTCACTCTTGAGGGATTTTAGTATTCAACCACAACCTGACACAACCAAGAACTGTTTGATTGTGGCTCGGATGAAGATCACAAGATGTTCCTCATCTACCTTCTGCCTTCACCATGTTTCTCCAAATTCCACACCCTGGATTTTCATTTCAGCCTCATTTACAGCTCAGAGTGTTCCAACAGCTCCCCTCACCCACCAAAACAGCCAGTAATCAATGCCTTGGGTTTTTGCACAGGCATTAGCTGTTAGCAGCAGTCTCTCAGCAGGATGGTTGATTCTCACCAGGAGTCAGCAGAGCTGGAGCAGCAATGAACCACCAGAAAGACACAGCAAGGCACCAGCAGTACAAAGAAGATCTAAAGAACTTTGCATGTGCAACCATCAAAAAGACTCTGTGAGATCTTCAAGCACAGAAACATCTTTTCCTCACCAGATGCCAAAAGAATGGTAGCAAGACCAATGGGGGTGGGAAGGCAGGAGAAGAGAAGATGACAAAAAGCACTGAGTGTAGCAGGAGCTCAGCAGTTGGAGACAAACCAAGCTCAAAGAACAGTAGAAATGTCAAGAACTGCGTGCCAAGAACAATGCCAAAGGCAACATTCTTGCACCTGCAGTGAGATGGAAGAGAGTTGCTGCAAAGAACAATCAGAAAATGGTGAGAGGAGAAGGAACAGCACAGGGCTGATCATGGGAGAAAGACAGGAGGCCCCTAGACTGCAAAATGAGGCCCTCCTCTACTCCATTTTGCTGAGACCCTACGTGCAGTGCTGGAGTCCTCAGCACAGGAGAAATACAGACCTGCTGGAGCGGGGCTGGAGGAGACCACAAAGATGATGCAAGGATTGGAAGACCTCTGGTGTGAGACCAGGCTGAGGAAGTCAGTGTTGTTTAGCCTGGAGAAGAGAAGGCTCCAGGGAGACCTTCTGGTGGTTTTCAGGACTTAAAGGGGCCTATAAGGATGCCAGGGAGGGACCTTGACCAGGTAATGTGGTAACAGGATATGGGGTGATGGTTTTAGACTAAAAGAGGAAGATATAGATGAGATCCAAGGAGGAATTTTATTACAATAAGGGTGATGAGAACCTGACCCAGCGAGGTGGGAGATGCCCCATTCCTGGAACCATTCCAGCTCAGGTTGGTTGAGGCTCCAAGCAACCTGCTCTGATTGGAGATGTTCCTGCTGACTGCAGAGGGTTGGACTACATGAACTTTTATGGTCCTTCCAGCCCAAACCAGTCTGGGATTTGACAAATATTTACAGTATGTGCCCAGTAAGGGAGGAGAACCAGTTGACTGGTTCAAGGAGACAAGTTCAAATAAGATTTGGTCTTCAACCATTCAACAGTCAGTATCCTGGACGCCACTAGAGAGCTGTCAGTATGATTAACTGCTCATTACTCAGTGCCAGAACAGGCAATGAGTGCTGTCCTGGCAAGCCAGAAAGTTGTGGGGGAGAAAGAAGTCTTCTGGAGCCAGCAGAGATGGAGGAACTGACTCCAAACTTTGGGGTTTGTGGTTAAAAGTCACAGACTGGAAGCTAGACTGCAAGACCGACTGCAGTGGGATCACCGAGCCATAAACCAAGGCTCACCGAGCCATAAACCAAGGCTCACCATGGCAGTACTTGCAGTTCCAGTCAAGTCAGGATCCTCACTTTGCATAAGGCATTTAATCAGCTATTTTTAAGTCTTCAGGACTCAAAGCTGCTTTTTAAGCTACCACAACAAGTCAAGATGGTTCAGTCAAGGCAGCCACAAGACTGTGAAGTCAAGCTAATGCTGGTCAATTTAGGTCTGTGAAGGAGGAACATGTTAAAGAATCATAAAATCATAGAATTCTTTTGGTTGCAAAAGGCCTCTAAGATCATTGAATCCAATCATCAACCTAAGACCACCATGGCCATTAAATCACAACCCAGAGTGCCACATCCATACGTTTCTTGAACATCTCCAGGGATGGTGACTCCACCAGCAGCCTGGGCAGACTGTTCCAATGCCTGACCACTCTTGCAGTAAAGGAATTTTTCCTGATCTTCAACTTAACCCTGCCCCGGCAGTTTCAGGCCATTTCCACTCATTCTATCACCTGATACCAGGGAGAAGAGATTGACTCCCACCTAACTCCAATCACCTTTCAGGGAGTTGCAAAGAATAATGAGGTCTCTCCCCAGCCTCCTCTTCTCCAGGATCAACAATCCAAATTCCTTCTGCCCCTTTTCTTGTTCTCTATACTCTTCAGCTGCACTGCCTGCACCTCAATGTCCTTCTTGGAGTGAAATGTCCCAAAAGAAATGCTTAAAGGTGCAGAAGGTCAAGGTCCACCACTCTGGAGAGCCAAAAAAGAGAAAAGCTTCTACTGAACTGGAGGAGTTTTGACCATCACACATATCTTTGAAGATCTGGAATTCTGGACTACAGAAATAGTGAAGATGCTAGGAAAAATATTTCTGGCATGAAGCTGTTTCAGCAGTTTTGGTACAATGTGGCCAAGGACTGACAACAATTAGAACAGGGATTGGTTATTTGTAGCGCCAGACATTTGCTTCCTGAGTATTAGGGGAAGTTCTTAGTTGTATTGTGTCCTAAGAAAAAACAAAATCTCAAGAAGGATCAGCAAGAGCATGTCCAGCAGGACCAGGGCAGGGGTTGTCCCCCCTGGACTGGGCACTGGTAAGGCCACATCTTGAATTCTGGGTTCAGTTTTGGGGCGTCACTCCAAGAAGGACATTGAAGTGCTAGAGGGCATCCAGAGAATGGCAACAAAGCCAGTGAAGGGTCTGGAGAACAAGATAAGGGGCTGAAGGAGCTGGGGTTGTTGAGTCAAGAGAAAAGGAGGCTGAAGGTAGCTCTCTGTAGCTACCTGAAAGGAGGGTGGAGCCAGGCTAGGGTTGGTCTCTCCTCAAGGAATAGGTGATAGGACAAAAGGAAACAGCCTTAAGCTGCCCTAAAGGACATTTAGGTTGGACATGAGGAACAACTTCTTCATGGAAGGGCTTGTCAAAGCCTGGCCCAGGCTGCCCATGGCAGTGGTGGAGTCCCCATCCCTGGAGGGGTTTCAAAGCTGTGGTGCTGAGGGACATGGGTTAGTAGTGAACTGGAAGGGCTGAGTTAATGGTTGGACTCCATGACCTTAAAGGTTTCTTCCAACTTAAATGATTCTGTGTCTGCATTGCACCAACAAATAATCCAAGTCTCACTTTCCATGAAGCTGTGGACAGGGCACTTGGGGAACCAGTTTAATGGCCATGGTGGTCTTAGGTCAATGTCTGGACTTGATGCCCTTAGAGGTCTTTTCCAACCCAAACGATTCTACGTCTATGACTTACAAGCTACCAAATCCTTATTTTGAACCTGCTCTCTTTTTTATTCAAACCTTCCTGTCCTTTGTCAGTCTCCTCAGCAATTGACAGCAGCCTCTTCCAAGAATAGCTCTGCCTGGAACAAAGAACCTGCAAGGTTTGATTATCCCAGTGTTGATTTCCAGGAGCAAATCAACCTCCTGTCCCTGTGGGAGAGCAAAAAAAATTCCTCTTCTCTCTGTGTAATCTTTGGGATGGAGACAGCTAAGGAAAAACAGAGCAGAGGGAAGGAAGGGATTCCTTTGAAAAGTCAGAAGGAGGTAAGCAGGTTAAAAGGGCACAAAACAGTGACATTTCTCAGGGCAACACCAGAATTTGGGCAGAAGCAGCTGGTTTGAAGGTGATTATGGGTGACTCATGCTGGATGCTACTATGTGGTGGTTGAGTCACGGGGAAAAGCTCTTGAGTGAGGCAACTCAAAGAAGCCTGACAAGCTTCTGGCAGTTCAACAGAAGTGGTAGCACGCTGCTGCCAGAGAAGCCTAAGCGTGGTGCTGCAGCTTTGGAAAAGACAGACTTAAAGCAGCAGCTCTTGTGTGCCTCAGCCTCGTGGCAAAGCCTTTAATCCACTAATTCTACCCTAAAACCTAACAACCAACTGAAATTCACTCGGGGAGCTCACTCTACGATGACAAAGCTAAACAGGTCCCTTCAACACCACCAGCAAGACAAGGTCTGGTCTGCAGGATCATCCAACGCTGCAATTTGCTCGCTGGTTAGATCCCCTCCAGCAGAGCAGAGTTAGTCAAATCATCATTCAGACTTGAAGGCAACTTTGCTGTTGGTTGTCTTTCAGGATAAGCCATCTCACCACAAGCGCTTCTGGGGCTTGGGGGATGACAGGTGGTATTTAGGCATCAACAAGGACGTTGTTGTCCTCAGAACTTGCTTTGCCTGTCCTGCATGGCAGAAGCTTTCAAAAAATGCTCAACTGGCAATATCAAAGTGCTCTTTGCATAGACCTCTCGCACAGTTCAGCAGAACATTTACCACCAGAAACCATCAAGACTTCCACAATCTGAGCTGTGCTGCATGTTCTCCAATTAAGTGAAGCCAGTTTATCTCAGCGTCTACAGAGAAGGTCTGCAGTCAGCTTGATGTCAGTATATAAAGGCCATGGGTTTGGTTCTGTGATGTTTGAAACAAGGTTTATCTAATGTGCAGGCCATCAAAGAAGGGATCACTTAAAAAAACAACAAACAACAAATTAACTAGACTGCATCTAAGGAAGACATCTTTTATGCTGAGGGTAGCGAGACAGTGCTCCATCCCTGGAACCATTCCAGGTCAGGTTGTTTGGGGCTCTGAGCAACCCGCCGAGGTGCAGATGTCTCTGCAGGAGGGGTGGACTAGATGAGCTTTATGGGTCCTTCCAATCCAAACCAGTCCATGATACTGGAGACAAACAGAATCATCAAATAGTTTGGGTTGGAAGGGACTTTAAACATCACCTAGACCAATGCCTATACAGTGAGCAGGAACATCTGCAGCTAGAGAAGGTTGCTCAGAGCCCCAAACAACCTGACCTGGAATGGTTCCAGGGATGGGGCATCTCCCACCTCTCTAGGCAACCTAGGCCAGGGTCTCAGCACCCTCACTGTAAAAATTCTCTTCCTTCTTTCTATTCCCGACCTCTTTTAGTTTTAAGCCATCACCCCTTGTCCTGTCACAAAAGGACCTGATACAAGTCTGTCTCCAGCTTTAGACCCACCCTTTAACTACTGAAAGCCCACCAGAAGGTCTCCAGGGAGCCTTCTCTTCTCCAAGTTGAACAATCCCAACTCTCTCAGCCTGTCCTCACAGCAGGAGGCTTCCAGACTTTGAATCATTATTGTGGCCTCCTCCTATTGTACCTGCTCCAACACTTTCATGTGCCTCCAAGTGTAGTAGAACCCCAAGCAAGCAGAAGAGTTCTGCCAAAATACAGATATCCTGTCAGTCCGACCTCGGGTGAGCACAGAATCTCCAGTCCTAACAAAATACTATTCCATCTAGCTGGGATACAAATCCCAAAAGAGCAGCAGGAAGCACCCAAGATGCTGGCTACGTGTTGAAGGCACCTTTGACACAGCTCTGAGCTTCACCACGCTCATTATCAGTCACTGCTTCACCCAACATGTCCACTCTGCTCTCTTCAGCCTTTTCCAGACACTGATTGCTCAGAGCAACAGCAGAGCTGGAAGGAAGCTTGCCTGCCAATCTGAAAATCAATGACCCATGGGTTTGAAAGCCACCACCACATGGTCTCCAGGGTAGCTAAAACTGATGGAAGATGAGGAGAGAAGAGGAAGAACAATTCTTCAACATCAAAAAGAATTGAATCATAGAATGGTAAGGTTGGAAGGGACCTCAAGGATCATCTAGTTCCAACCCCCTGCCATAGGCAGGGACATCTCCCACTAGTGCAGGTTACTCAAGGCCTCGTCCAACCTGGCCTTGAACACCTCCAGGGAAGGAGCAGCCACAACCTCCCTGGGCAACCTGTAATTGAGCACTTTTACCATGGATTGCTGCTCAGGCAGATGAATGGCATCAGCACCCAGCAGGGTAACCAGAGAATCCCAGCATGGTGGGAGTTGGAAGTGACCTCTGGAGATAATCCAGTCCAACCCCCCTGCTAAAGAAGGGGCGCCCACAGCAGGTTGCCCAGGATCACAATGTCCAGGTGGCTTTGGAAGTTCTCTGGAGGAGACTTCACAACACTCTGAGTAGCTTGCTCCAGGGCTCTAAAACCCCCCCAAGCCAAGAGGTTTCTCCTGATGGAACCTTCTCAGTTTGTTTGTGCCCACTGCCCTTCATCCTGTCTCTGGGCACCACTGACAAGAGACAGGCCCCAGCCTCTTGCCCACAGCCCTTTATCTCTTGCTGAGCATTGAGAAAATCCCCTCCCAGGCTGCTCTTCTCCAGGTTGAACAGCCCCAGGTCTCTCAGCATCCTCAGAGCCTCCACTGGACTCTGTCCAGTAGTTACCTGTCTCTCTTGCCCAGAAGTGGACACAGGGTTCCAGATGTGGTCTCACTAGGGCAGAGTACAGAAGCTCCCTCTACCTGCTGACCACACTTTTCTTCATGCACCCCCAGAGATCACTGACCTTGGCCACAAGAGCTCATTGCTGGCTTGTGGTAAACTTGCTCCTCACCAGCACTCCCAGGTCCTTCTCATTGGAGCTGCTTTCCAGCAGGTCACCCCTCACCTTGTACTAGTGCAGGAGGTCATTCCTCCCCAGCTGCAGGACTGGCCAAAGTCTCCTTCATGCACTAGAGGCAAGTGTGAGCGTGTCCTGGAACAGGCTGCCCAGGGAGGTCATGGACCCATTCACCCTGGAGGTTCTCAAGGCTAGACTGGAATGGACTTTTCAGATCATCTAGTTCCAACCCCCTGCCATGAGCAAGGACACCTTCCATTAAAGCAGGCTGTTCAAGGCCTCATCCCGACCACTTGGAACTTCACATTGTCTCCTCACCCTGCTCTCCACTTCATTCCTCATCACTGTCAAAGAGTTTCTACACTCCTCTCACTGCATGCAACTCCAATGCGTTGCCTGGAGCATCCTCTCCCTCCTTCACATCCATTTTTCTTCTCCCTAGTTGATGTCCTTCTCTATTAGCACCGTGATTATGACGGTTTTCGCCCACATGTCTGCTTTGACAATCAATCCTGTCTTCCTGCAACATGGGATTGCTCCTGAGACACCACCTTGTTCCTGGTTCTTATTCCTTATATAGGGCTAAAGTCATTTATGGTTCTTTCCTCTCTTCTCTTCCACTTGCTTTTCTTTGGCAGGTCTTCACAAGGTTTTGAAGGCCACTCGGACATTTGTGTCTTTCTGTTCCTGGTCTAAATATTTCTTTGACATGTATTAAGACAGAAAACAGGACCACCCTGAAGTGGGAAGAGAACTCAACAAGGGTGCTGCTCAAGGCAAAATAGGTCTGAAATTTCATGAGATTTAACTTCTTGTAAACACAGAAAGGTATGGGTTGGAAGGGACCTTAAAGGTCATCTGGTCCAACCTCCCTGCAGTGATGGGGACTTCTGAATGATATGGACCAAGTTGTCCGTCATAACAAAACAACAGCTGTTAATTTGAGTCCATACTAGATCCAAGCAGTTCAGTATCTTCATCAATGACCTGGATGAAGTGGACTCTTAGCCAGTGTGGTGATGATATCAAGCTGGGAGGAGCATCTGATATCCCATCAGGCTGTGCTACCATTCAGTGAGACCTGGACAGGCAGGACAGACTGGGGAGGGGAACTTCAGGAAGGACAACCAGCTCAAGTGTAGAGTCCTGCAGCTGTGGAGGAACAACCTCCTGCACCAGTTCAGGTTGGGGGCGACCTGCTGGAAAGCAGCTCCAAGGAGAAGAAGCTGGGGGTGATGGTGGAAAACAAGGTCATCATGAATCAGCAATGTGTCCTCACGGCCAATAGTGTCCTGGGGTGCATGAAAAAGAGTGTGGCCGGCATGTTGAGGGAGGTTCTTCTTCCCCTCTACTCTGCCCAAGGGAGGCTATGGCTGGAGGACTGGGTCCAGTTCTGGGCTTTCCAGTTCAAGAGAGACAGGTAACTACTGGAGAGTCCAGTGGAGGCTATAAAACTGATGAGGGGCCTGGAGCTTCTCTATGAGGAGGAAAGGCTGAGAGCCCTGGGGCTGTTTAACCTGGAGAAGGGCAGCCTGAGGGGATCTGCTAAATGCTCAGCAAGAGCTGAAGGGTGGGGGACAAGAGGATGGGGGACAAAAGGATGGGGTTGAGCTCTTCTCAGTGGTGCCCAGCAACAAGATAAGTGATGGGCACAAACTGGAACCCACAAAGTTCTATCTGAACAAGAGGAGAAATTTTTTCACTCTGAGGGTGTTGGAGTCCTGAAGCAGGCTGCCCAAAGAGACTGTGGAGTCTCCTCTAGAAAGAGTCTGAGCCCATCAGAACACTTTGATCCTGGGCAACCTACTGCTGGGGACTCTGCTTTATCAGGAGATCAGAGTGGATAACCTCCAGAGGTCCCTTCCAACACCAACATGTTGATATGAGAGCTCTCACTATATGAGAGCTAATGAGGAAGGGAAGGTCTTCTCCTCCTTCCTGGAGGGAGCCATGCCTTGAACAAACAGCAGATAAGCAGCCTTTGCATACCTTCAGGATAAAGATCTTCCAAGAATATGCTTCCAGAAGACGACAATTATGGTTCAGCAAACTGCAGAAGAACATCACTCAGGGAATGGGAAACTCCAGGAGAGTTGGCAGTATTTAAGATCCAGGTATTTAAACCTTTAGGAAATATTCACCTCAAAGATAAACTTATGGGCTCCAAACACAGCCAGCATCTGATCTAGTTGAAGATGTGCCTGCCGACTGCAGTGGGGGTGGATGAGATGACCTTTAAAGCCATAATTCATCATTCTAAGAGCTTGGTTATGAGGACAATGGAATCACCAAACACCTTCCTGTCCTCAAAAGCTCCAGTACCCCTCACAACACCCCTTGCAGCTCCATAAAGTCATGGACCCAGAGCTGTGA
Organism: Eubucco bourcierii; assembly: GCA_013396675.1. Taxonomy (NCBI): domain Eukaryota; kingdom Metazoa; phylum Chordata; class Aves; order Piciformes; family Ramphastidae; genus Eubucco; species Eubucco bourcierii. The sequence continues at coordinate 14,454 of VWZE01009204.1, read as the reverse complement.
TTGTTACATACCCATCTCCCAGGAACACAGAAGATGAAGACAAGGTCTGTTGTCAGGAGACAGCCTACCTAGCTAGCAAACGCTTGTTCCAGCTTGGTATCGACCATCCAATGTCAGCTCCTGTCCCTCCTGGTCTCACATCTGAGCCAAAGCCTAGACATGACATCTCAGATGCATCCCTCAACAGACAAAGGTGGTTTATGCCAGTCTCCTAGAACTCACCCCAAATACTCTTCATTTCAATGCCACATCCTTGAGACAACCACACACCAAAGCCGAAGGTCCACCCTGGGGTGGGATCTAGAAATGACAAGGTAATCCCAGGGGTTAAATGAGAGTCCAAAGAAGAGCAACAGAGCTGGTGAAGGATCTGGAGAACAGGTCTTGAGAGGAGCAGCTGAGGGAATTTACATTGTCATTTTACATCCTGGAGAGAAGGCGGCTGAGGGGAGACCTGGCTATCTACAACTTCCTAAAAGGAGGCTGGAGCCAGGTAGGCATTGGTCTCTTCTCCAAGGCACAAAGAAATGACCTCAAGTTGCACCAGGGGAGGTTTACGTTGGACATGAAGAACAATTTCTTGTCATTGAGAGTTGTCAAGGCCTGGCCTGGGTTGCCCAGGGCAGTGGTGGAGTCTCCACCCCTGGAAGGGTTTTAAAGCCATGGAGATGTGGTGCTAGGGGACATGGTTTGGTGATAACCTGGCAGTGCTGAGTTAATGGTTGGACTTGATGATCTTAGTCTTTTCCAACCAAAATGATTCTATGACTCCATAATTTCAACCATGCATGACGGTTTGAAATGCATTATGGAGAGAAATGAAATTTTGGATCACAGCTGCACGGGTGGAAGGAGATCAATGACTCACTGATAACCTTTAATTGCTTTGTTGTGCAGATTTCTCTTTCCCAATAGTCTCTGTAAGTCCCTTTTACAAGCTCACAAGTTCTTCCAGGATGAAACCAACCCCGGGACATCTGTTCATGGCAGTGGCATTTGAAATCCCACTGCTCCAGCCTTTATTTTCCCTATTTTGGTGATTTTGTGCCATTCATTTCTGTGAAAGGGAACAAAGAAGATAACTGAATTCAAGTCCTAGTGGTGGGACCTAGAACAGGGAGGGACAACCCTTAAGCTGAATCTACCTAGCTTTGAAATGAGCTTGTAGCAGAGTCATGGAATTGTTTGGGTTGGAAGGGTCCTTTAAGATCATAAAGTCCAACCATAACCCAGCACTGCCAGGTCACCACTAAAACCATGTCACTTAGTCCAGCCCTCCTGCTATCATCAGGGACATCTCCAACTACAGCAGGTTGCTCAGAGCTCCAAATAACTGGGATGGTTCCAGGGATGAGGCATCTACTAACTCTGGGCAACCTGGGCCAGGGTTTCATGACCCTTTTCAGCTAGTCAGGGTGCTGAGTAATCTTATCTAGACCATGGTTTTCCCAAAGAAGGTTGGAACAGATGATGCTCGAGAGCCCTTCCAACCTGAGATTCTGTAACATTTCTCCCTTGTCTTCAGGCTGAATTCCCTCTTTTAGTTCCAACACCCTTGTCCTGTCACAACAGGTCCTACTAAAAAGTCTGTCCTTGTCTTTCTGATCAGGTCCTTGAAGTCCTGCAAGGCCACCAAAAGGTCTCCCCAGAGCCTTCTCTCCTCAGCAAAGGATTTCAAATCACTCACCCCTCAGTCTCCCTCCTACCTTAAGAAGGAAAGCTCTGGGAATGGCTCCTTTTGGTGTTCAGCTGCCAGCACTTGTATGTCCTTGAGAGACAACCATCAGAAGCCCAAGATAGCTACTTGAGGAACCTCTTGCTCTCTCCCCATGGCTCCTTTTTCGTGATACCCACAGTGACATGGGCTGCTGGAGACCATGAAGAGTCAACTTGCTCCCTTCTCCATGTGTAATTAACTCCACCAAGGGCTAAAACACAATCTCAGCTCCAGCAAAACCCCAAGCAGCACGTAGCAGAGGTCACACTTGGTTAAGTGCCCTGGAATGGGAGTCCAGCAGCCTTAACAACCAACCTTATTCATTCTCTGTTCACTCAAATCCCACCATTTTTGGAGGAAGCGGCAGAAAAAACTTTGGGTTTTCTTCTCCATGCTCCTTTCACACAAACGCTAAGCCTCACCACAAGCCTACTGATCTGGATGGAGATGCCTGCACAAAAATCCCTCAAGCTTTCTGCTCCAAAGATTGACTCTTCTGCCTGGTGTGTTCTCTTTTTCATTCCCTAACTCTTCCCAGATGTTCCCAACCACACTGCCGGAGCAAGAGGCGTTTGTGGGTTTGTTCTATAATGGCTTTCTAAAGCCTCAGCCACCACATGGCATGTGGAGAAGGCTCTACAGGATCTCCTCCTCTCTCTGTCCTTGAGGCAATGGAGATTCACAGATGTCCACCTTAGATTAAGACAGCAAAGAAGCTTATGAAGCAGAACAGCATCCAGAAAGGCAACTTCAGGACTCAGAAAGGACTTAGCAGTCGGCTTAGTGACCAATAAACCTGATGATACATCCCTGTGTCCCCCAAAGCCAAACCACCATAAAATAAAACTGTGGAAAATGTGAAGAGGGTGCAGAGAAGATGTGGACATGGTGGAGATCTAGTCCAGAGATGTGGATGAGGTAGAAATCACACAAAGAAAATATAGGCAGGCTGGAAAAGGGTCCAGAGAAGGGCTGCCAAGGTGATCCAAGGACTGGGAAGGTGCCATATGAGGAAGGGTTGGGTTTATTCAGCCTGAAGGTGGCTCAAGGGAGACCTCATCACCATGTTTCAGGATTTAAAGGATGGCTACAAAGAAGACAGAGTCTCCCTTTTAACAAGGAGTCACATGGAAAAGATGAGGAGTGATGGGTACAAGTTACTCCTGGTTGGGCACAAGAGGAAAATTTTTCACAGCAAGGACAGTATCCACTGGAATGGTGCCCCCAGGGACATGGAGGAGTCTCCAACATTGGACACTTCTGAGATTCAACTTGACATGGTGCTGGGCTATCTTCCCTATACCATGCTTGTGCCAGGAAAGGTTGGACCAGGTGATCCTTGAGGTACCTTCCAACCTAGGATTCTAGGATTCTTTGAAGATACCCAAAAGGGTTGTCATGGCCTGTTCCAGGCTGCCCAGGGGAGTGGTGGAGTTCCCATCTCTGGGAGGGGGTGGGGTGTAAAAGCTGTAGAGACATGGTGCTGAGGGACATGGTTTGATGGTGACCTGGCAGTGCTGGGTCAATGGTTGTGCTTGATGATCTCAAAGATCTTTCCCAACCCAAACAATTTGATGATTCCATGACTTTATAACTTGATGATCTCGGATGAAGCTTTGAGTAACCTGGTCTAGTGGCAGGTGTCCTGCCCATGGCAGGGGACTTGAAAGTAGGTGACCTTCACGGTCCCTTCTAACCTAAACCATTCTATGGATCTACGAACTGTGTGAGAAGTTCTTTCAGCCTTGCAAGAAGCTCCACGGCAAGACCGATGAAAGTCTTACAACTACAGGTTTAGTTGGCAGAGCCAGGACCATTTCTGCAAGGCAGAGAGCTTGGGTTTCCACACATGTTGTCTGTGGAAGTCATTTAGATTCAAGCAGAGAGTGAAGAGGGAAGATCAATAAAAATGCAACGAGGTAGACAGAGAAATGTCACCACCTTAGGAAGAGGAAGCCCAGCCAACGTGGGCATCAAACAGAACAAAGGGAGTTGGCATGTGCAGGCTACACCATCTTCAGCTCAGAGATCTTTATTAGGGTCTTGGCGGTATAGAAAAAGGGTACTGCACGGTCAAACCACGTCATGGCCCAGAGACCTGAGATCCCAGGTTCTGCTGTTATTTTACTGCACCACATCAAGGTCTTCTCTCTTCCCAGCTGTAGAATGGGAACTGTGGTGGGGTTATGCAGCCTGGAAAAGGTTCCAGGGAGACTTTCTGGTGGCCTTCCATGACTACAGAAAAGTTGGAGACAAGAGTTCTTAGCAGGGTCTGTTGTAACAGGACAAGGGATAATGGTTTGGAACTCAAGGAGAGAGATTCACACTGGTGAGAAGAAATTTGTTATGATGAGGGTGCTGAGACCCTGGCCTAGGTTTCCCAGTGAGGCTGGAGATGCCACATCCCTCGAACCATTCCAGGTCAGGTTGTCTGCGGCTCTGAGCAACCTGCTCTAGTTGCAGATGTCTCTGCTCACTGCAGAGAGGGAGGTGGACTAGATGACCTTTAAAGGTCCTTTCCAACCCAAATCAGTCTGGGAATCTGAGAGGGGGGACTGGCCAAGTCACTTGCAAACACTCAGGCAACCTTCTGCATCACTTTTAAGCCCAGATATCATTAATGCTCCACTATTTTTGCCTCCACGAGGCCTTTCTTCACATTTGAAACACGTTTTAAAAAGTCAAAAGTTTTGCTGCACACCAGAAGTAGAATTTCAAGTCAAGGTTCAGTTCTGGGAGAAAAACCCTCTCAGGCTCACGTTGGCTATAAAATCCAAGCAGCAAACCCTTCTCCCTCTGACAACCTATTTCAGGCCTCATTTGCTGCAGCTTTGATGAGCTGTTAATCGACCATCTGAAGCTTCCACATCCTTCACTGAAGGAAGAGAAGTTTCTGCTCTTGAAATGTCACTGATTGGTTAACGCATGTCACAACTGCTGAGACCAAACTGTCCCTTCCCATCTCCTTCCCATTTATTGTTTAAAAGTACTTTAACAACATCATAAAAAGATTTTTTTTTCCCATTTCAGAGTGTCCCTGTCACTTGGCCATCAGTTGGGACAGCACCAAAAGCCAAAGCAATGGATCTGGCTCTCTAAAAATTGGTGTCCATCAGGATGTGGGTCTTGTGGAGATGCTTGTGAAGTGCAGGAGCCACGCTAGCAACAATGACACCCCAGAATCTCAGCATGTTGGGGGTTGGAAGAGACCTGCTAAATCAGGATCACCCACAGCAGGTTGCCCAGGATCACAATGCTCAAGTGGGTTTGGAATCTCCCTACAGAAAGGGACTACGCAACTTCTCTGGACAGCCTGCTCCAGGGTTCTGAACCCTCCAAGTCAAGAGGTTTCTCCTGATGGAGCCTCTTGGGCTCTGACAGTGGACACAAACTACTCATCCTGTCACTAGGAACCACTGAAAAGAGTCTGGCCCCAGCCTCTTAAGGTCAGAGAAACAGGAATGGGTGAGGACTTAGACGAAAGAGGCACCAGGAGAACATGGTTCATAGATTCATGAAATAGTTTGGGTTGCAAGGGACCTTTAAAGATATTTAGTTCCAAGCCCCTGCCACGGGCAGGGACACCTTCCACTAGACCAGGTTGCTCAAGGCCTCAAGGTTCTTCCAAGTGGTGATAAAGGGAGAAAAGTCAGCTTCTTGGGGTGGTGTTATTGGGAAAAAATTAAGGAGCAAGAGCTAATTCCAAGGGCATGAAGCAGATGCTATCGAGATGTTCCACTTCTTTCTCTCAGCACCTGGAGGACATTTATCCCTCACTTGCATCTTGACAACAGCTTGGATTTGTTGGAAAGTGGGGAAAGCATAATTAATATTCCAGCAGCAAATGTTTGGTTTGGAGAAGAAGTTGAGGAGGGATGAGGAGAGGTCTGGGTTCAATGCATTATCTAGAGCATGTAAGGAAATAGGCACTGAAGCAAAAAAGCAGGAGGGAAGAGCTGCAGAAGACAGGGAATGAATTATTTTAAACAATAAATCCAATTTTTTAATTTAAATTTTAAACAACAAATCCAATTTTTGTTTTCACTCTAATGTTTGTAGTCACCTCCATCAGTAGCCTAAATTAAGTTCTTGCCCAATAAAACCACTATAAAAATGCTGCTGTATGTGGAGAGCAGCCCCAAGTTGAGCCTAAAGCTGAGGATCCCCCAACCTCCTCTATGGGGAGCCTTCAGCTGGTTTCTACATTGGTTTGACTCCTGGAATCAGCCCAGTCCCTGAAGACCTCTTGGTTATTTGATGGTTTTGTATGGGGTTGTGGATTTCTGTGTTTTTTCCTTAATCTACTATGAACGAGCTGCTAAACCCTTCATCTTTCAGAAGAGGAACATCAAACCACAAGCCTGTGGTCTTAATATGGCTGTCAGAATGATCTTGCCCAAACCAGTCTTAAACCAAGATACCAACTGATGAGACAAGATGTCTCCTCTTCAGATTACAGTTTACCTAGAAACTCATCTAGAAGAACTTGCCCTGGACCTTTACCTTCACCAGCTTACGTACAGATTGAGGATTCAGAGCAGAAGTAATGATCAAGTCAGCAGAAATTAAGAAGTAGCCATCAGAGGACACTGCTGGAAGAGGGATTTAAGAAATTGCTCTTAGTTCATCACTTTGTGGGGGTGAAGTTGTCCACACCAACATGCTCCATGTTTCTACAGCTCAAGATGCTAAACCAACAATCATTTCACAGAATCACAGAATGGTTTGGATTAGAAGGGACCTTAAAAATCACTTAGTTACAACGCTCTTGTGATTGGAAGGTGAAGATACCTTCCACTAGACCAGGTTTCTCAAGGCCTTGGCCAACTTGCCTTGAACACTTCAAGAGAGGGGGCATTCACAATCTCCCTGGGCAACCTACTCCAGTGTCCCACCAACTTGTTCCAGTGTCTCACCAATTTTCCCAGATGATAACTCCCATGCAGTGGCAGGAACTTCATCATGACCAAAACAGGTCACCTTTAAATCCAGGAGCTGAACTCTAGCTTCACCTAACCATTCAAGGTAAAGTTGGACCTAGTGCTCTGAGCAACCTGCTCTAGTTGAAGATCTCCCTGTTTACTTCATGGAGGTTAGACTAGATGACCTTTAAGGTCTTTTCCAGCCCAAAACAGTTGGTGGTTCTCCTAGGAGTGGTTTAAGAGTTTTGAAGTCTCCAAGTCCCAGTGGAAAGATAAGTTGTAGACATCACAACCATAGGCAACGAGGTAGCTTCCAACTACTGAAAGCCCTAGAACCAGACTTGAGAGAACATGGAGGTTCTTACAGATGGGCTGCTGGGATTGTCCTAGATTTTCCCAGATTTTGTCAATGTTAAAAAGCTGGAGGAGCAGCTCCATAAACAAACAGGCACCAGAGTGACTAGCAATGGAACTGTGCTTGCTGCCCTTGGGACAGCACAAGCCCAGGAGGTCTGATGCCCTCTGATCATGCATGAGTTGATTTTATCTCCCTAGCTTTCCAGAAGCATCCAGAAAATCATTAATTTTCCATAAAATCCATTGATTTTTTTTTTTTCATTACTGGTATTTTAGAGAAGATTTGGGGTTTGATTACATCATCAAATCACCAGTTTCTCCAACCCAGCAGCTAGACCAGCTTCTCCAACCCAGTAGTCCTCTCGACCAGCAGGTCCTTTAATCCTGCTTCAAGATGATGCCATCTCACCACTCAAATATTCAGAACCCACCACCCCAGGTCCAAAACACTCAACAGAGGGCAAAAAGAATGAGGTAGAAGGTTTAAATCAGCCCATCCACACAAATGATCATCTCATTGCTCTTCTGCTGCCAAGTTCATTAGCATACATTGACATATCTTCATTAATAAAGCTGTTCTAAACCATGTCCAACCTCACTGTTAAGCTCAACAACATTGGCAGCCATCAAGGACTAACCACAAAAGCCACCTAGCGGTTGCAACCAGAGCAGAAAGTGGTTCCTGTCGCAACAAGACAGCAGCAGCAGCAAAAATCATCCCAAAAATCAAGGTAAATCATGGGCACTCCCCAAAACCAATCCCAAAACCCAAGATGAAAATCGTGCATCCCTCGCCAAAAAAAAAAAAAAATATTCCCAACATCAAAAGAAACCTCAGAGATCCACCAAGCAGCTGCTCATGGTCGTGGAGATCAGGAAATGCCTTTGTGAAACACAACAACTGGGCCAATCTTTAACAGTCCAGATCCCAGAGCTCTCCTTCTCCTTTCAGCTTGGACTTGATCATATTATTTCCAACCCAACTAGTGATTCTCTGATCCTTTCCTGTTCCCACCACCCCAACAAGTCCAACAGTGGGATCCTCCTGGCAAAAGACATGGTTGGCACCTGATTTATCCCACTTGATCCTCCTGCATCTCCTCACCCAACTTTGATTCAGCTACAACCTACAAATATCTGTGATGCTGCTTCTGCACTCTTGGCCAACTCCTGGGAGCTGCAGGTGACAGAATTTCTGCTTCTCTTACTAGGATGGTTAATGACCTAATTTAAGCCATGGAAATGCAGTTAGAAGTTCCTCAAACCAACTTAAGGGTAAATCAGCTGTGACAGCTTCTCAGGCAACTTCTTGGGCACCTTCTTCTCAGCAACATTAACGTGACTAGGAGCAGAGGACATTTGGTCCCTCCCCTCTTTCTAAGCTACTGAGGAATCTTGATGCCTCAAAGCTCCTTTGAACTTCAGCTCCTCTGGATGAGAGCTAGATGAAGACATCTGGCTCACAGACAAGCCAGACCTTGGTTTGTCTTGATCTGCAGAGGGGGGAAAACAGATTTGAGTGGGAAGTGCTCTGTCAGCAGCTCCTTTGGACTTCCCCAGAGAGGGAGTGGCCTCGACATCTGCCTTTCTTCTCAAAGGAAAAGCATGGAAATTCTCTCTTCCAACTCAGATGGTTGGGATTAATATTCAAGAGTCATTTAGACTTGAAAGTCATTCCAGGTACTGGAGGAATGAGGTGGTGCTGCCATCAGAGACTCAAATTCCAGCTTAAAGGTAAATTTTAGGCTGGGAAGATAGCTCCTCATGAGCAGAAAAGAATTTACTGATGGGCAATGATCTACAAAACCCAATAGGAGATGTCTAGAGGAAGAGTAATGACATTGAACATCCTGAGTTTTCTCCTCTTCACCCATCTTAGGCGGGGGGAAGGAATATCATGGATTCAGAGAATTGTTGAGGTTGGCAAAGACCTCCAAGATCACAGAGTCCTACCATTAATCTAGTACTGCTAGGTCACCACCAAACCATGTTCCTCAGCACCACATCTAAACAGCTATTGAAGTCCTGTAGGGATGAGGACTTCACCACTGCCCTGAGCAGCCTGGGCCAGGCCTGGACAACCCATTCCATGAATAAATTGTTCCTCATGTACAACCTAATTCTGCCCTAGGGCAATTTGAGGCCATTTCCTCTTGTTCCTTGGGAGAAGAGACCAACCTCCACCTGGTTTGAACCTCCTTTCAAGGAGTTGTAGAGTGCCAGAAGGTTTCCCCTCAGCCTCCTTTTCTCTGGGCTCAACAACCCCAAATCCCCCAACTGCTCCTCACAAGACCTGTTCTCCAGATCCTTCACCAGCTTTGTTGCCCTTTTCTGGACCTGCTGCAGCCCCTCAATATCCTTCTTGGAGTGAGGGGCCTAAAATTGAGCCCAGGACTCAAGGTGGACCTGGAGGCCATACTCTTGCTGATCCAACCCAGGCTGCTGGTCACCTCCTTGGCCACCTGGTCATGCACTGGCTCATCTCCATCCACTGTCACCAACCCCTCAGGTCCTTTTCCACCAGGCAGTCTCCACCTGCGCCAAGCCTGAAGCATTCATGAGGTTGCTGTGACCCATGTGCAGGACTCAGCCCTTGGCCTTGTTGAACCTTATCCCACTGGCCTTGGCTCACCAATCCCTCCCTCTGTAGAGCCTCCTACACTCAAGCAGTTCAACACTCCCACCCCACTTGGTGTCATCTACAAACTTACTGAGGGACCCTCAATCCCCTTGCCCAGGTCAAAGATGAAGATGTTAAAGAGAACTAGTCCCAGTGCTGAGCCCTGGAGAACACCACATGTGACTGACCACCAACTGGAGCTAACTCCATTCCACTCTTCGGTCCCAGCCACCCAGCCAGGTTTTGCATCCAGCTCTAACTCTATCCCTTAGGCCTTCCCCAAGAGCAGTCCTCGCTAACAGAGCTACCAGAGATACTTGTTCATCACCAGAAGCTCACAGCTCAAAAGCACAAACCAGTATCTTGGAGCAATCCACATAAAATTTCCAAGCACCAACCACCACCTTTTGTCACTCCCCACCCTGCTTCCAAAGTCAGCAGAGAGACAGTTTTGCAGTAGGCTGATGATGGCAAATTATGAGGGTGTTGTTCCTCCACCCTCCCCTTCCTCACAGCACCCAAAATCATCTTTCGGACACAGGAAAACAGCTTTGCAGCAAGGTTCAGCCACCTTGTTTTGAAGGAATGTCCGGTTAGACGAACATTCAGCTGCAGATACCACCTAGGGTAGATGTTTTGTGCAGGATATCAACCCACCACTCGTGGAGAAGATCAAACTTCCATCCATGATGGAGATCAACCCACCATCCGTGGTGGAAATCAACCTCCACCCACGGAGAAGCTCAACCCACCATCCATGGAGAGCAACAGCATGGCCACCATCCTGCTGGCACCAAGCGCAGTGTCACATTTTGCTCACCACAGCCCTACCTAAGCCACCTGCTGCTTTCGGGTACTTGAAATCTCCCCCATGAGCTCCTCACTTCATTCATTTGGGGTTAAAAATCTAAAATCTCGGGTTTGGTTTTTTTTCTGTCCTTCCCACCTCACCCCACCCCTGAAGCTCACCCAGCTGCGTGTGGCAGGTGAAGAACCAGAGGCACAGCAGCTGCGGGTTTCTCTGTAGAGGTCACTCAAGGGTTGATTAAAAACCTTGACGATGGCCAAGGAAGTGGGGATAAAGAAATAAACATTTTGTATGTCGTGTCCCCCCCAAAAAAACCTGCACTTTATTTTGCATCTGGAACCTCAAAATCCTGCAGGGTTTTTTGCAGCTGGAAAATGCGGAGCTGGGGAGAAGCGGCAGGAGCAGTGCAGAGGATGAAGTGCAGTGGGGAGGAGGATTAAAAAAAACACCAAAAACCCCAACCAGTGCACAAGTAAGATAAAATACTCCCCCCACCAGCATGAACCGTCTCAGCTCAATGACTGAACCTCCCCCCAAATCTNACCCCTTTTCCACTGCATCCCTGCATCCACACCCACCCCAGCACCACCTTGCTGTGTCCCCCCAACAAGGAACACCCCCCTCATTCGCCCTGCCACACCTTACCCCTCCCTAAAAACACCTCCCGTGCCTGCCTCCCATCGGGTGGGATCTACCCCGATGCAAAACCCTCCTTCCTACGGCATCCATAGGCCACAGGAGGGGATCCAGCCCCCTCCAAAATTGCCCCGATAGATCCAGTCCCCTTCAGAACGCCCTCCCCACAAGGGTCTGGAGGGGGTCTGGAGCAAGATAGAATCCAGCCCACTCACTCCATGGGAACCAGGGGAGGATCCAGCTCCTCCATCACCCCTTCAATGGGAGCAAGGTGGGAACCAGCCCCTCCAGAATCCCTTCCATAACGAGAATGGGGGGATCTAGCCGCTCCGTAGGGTACAGGATGTCATCCAGACCCTCCAAAACGCCTTTCGTAGGCAGCAGGGTGGGATCCAGCCCCTCCAGAAGGAATAACCTGGGATATCCCCCTGGAAATAAGGGTGAGGGTTGAGATCCCTTCGATTTAGGATCCCTCCTCTCCTCCATCTCCTTTCTGCAACCAACCCCTTCCTCATGCACCAAAAACGATGTTGGGGGGGTTAGATCCACACGTCCCCCCTAACCACCCAGAGAGCGCAGGGTGGGGTCCCGATCCAAACGCACCCTCATAAACACCCCAAAAAGAATCCAAGGCGCTTCTGACACCCCACTAATAAAATCCGACAACTCCCCCACCCCAAAAAAAACACCTAGAAGGAAGAAAGAGAAGACAACACCCCCTCTCAAAAAAGGGCACGGATACACCTGAAAGTGAGCGGCAGGGGATCACATATATCCCAAAAAAGGGGAGGCACCCCTATAATTCCTATAGAGGTCTATGAGGGAAGAAGGGACAGAGAAGGAAAACAGTTCCCCAAGGGTTAGAAAAAGGAGCCTAGACTCCCCCGCTCAGCGCCGCCGGAGGGCCAAAGGCCCCCTCCGGGGCCGCTCAGGGCGGTCTAGGCCGCTTCGAACTGGAGGGGCGGCCCCTCGTAGGCCTCAGCCGACCCCCAGAAACCTCAATTCCCACCCCTCCGCGATGCCGGTTTTTACCTCTCCGCCATGTTCCCACCGGTCCTACCGCTCGTAGACGGTGATCCCAAGCCTGGTTAGATCTCCCATGGTGATCATCGATGTATTCCCCCCTTTCAATAACCGATTAATCGATCCAAAATCACACTCGCACCCCCCACCCCC
>VWZE01009202.1:8894-23613 GCA_013396675.1 Eubucco bourcierii | reverse complement strand
CAATGACAGGACAAGGGGCAATGGGTTTAAACTGGCAGAGGGGAGATTTAGACTGGATGTTAGGAGGAAGTTCTTTGCAGTAAGGGTGGTGAGGCACTGGAACAGGTTGCCCAGGGAGGTTGTGGCTGCTCCCTCCCTGGAGGTGTTCAAGGCCGGATTGGATGAGGCCTTGAGTAACTTGTACTAGTGGGAGGTGTCCCTGCCTATGTCAGGGGGTTGGAACTAGATGATCCTTGAGGTCCCTTCCAACCTTACCATTCTATGATTCTATGATTCTATGATTTACATTTCTAATAAGTGAAATTTCAAACCAATACTAATACTACTAATAAGACATCCCTCTGGTAAACTGATTATTTCTGTGAAGACAAAGTAGCACATGAACACACAGCAGCAGAACAGAAGGTGATATCTGTTGTCTTTTTCCTTCCATATCTATGCAATAAATACACTTCTATCAAAGACATGTGTCCAGAGGGTACAAGAACAGAATGCGTTTTCTCTGCAGTTTATTCATTTGAAACTCTGGAAGTTCTTTATTCTTCTGCCTGGAGCCCCAATATTTCTGTCCTCAGAGACATCATTAAGTTGCATTTCCTTTTCCAATCAAAATTAAAATATCATCCCTCAAGGACTGACCTGATGTCCATTTCATACTAATGGGGTTCTGAAAAGATTTTGAAGAAATCTTTTTGCTTAGAAATATTCACACTTAAATTACATATTCTAGGTAAATCCATTTCTCTGTGTCTCTGCTTTGCCAATATGATCCTCCTCCACAAAATATACTAGTCACTAGGGTAGGTTCTAGAAAGAAGATTTATTAAATAGTAATGTAGGCAAGTAGAGCTGATAATCCAGTAATATTTGTTGGAATTAATATTCCACAGTGTTTTGATCATAAATTTTATATACATATTATAAAATCTGACAACCAAATATTTTCTGCTTGAGTCATCTTGCTGTGTCAGCTAGACTCTATGATAATATTCATTTACACCATAATGAGCATGACACAGCTCTCTGAAATCCTTAAACATACATGAATTTACTCTTGGTCTCTCACCTTCCTTTACCATACCACTCACTCCTAGTTGATTACTAAGTTAGTAATATTCAAATTCCCAGCCTCATATCCCATTTGGCGCTTCTCTGCCATTTCTAGAAACATCATCTAGGTCACTCTCCTGCCTTTGTGACTGAAAAGCCATGACTAAATCTTTCCTGGTAGTTTACCAAATGTTCAAGACTCTAAAGATGAAGAATGTGTGATATATTCCAATGCTTTTCTGTCCTAAGCTTTAGCTTCACGCCTAGCTTGAACAGGTCTTGATGCCATTTAGCAATTGCTTTTTGTCATCTTAGTTCCGTGGTGCTGCCACTACCAGCAGACGGATCTCATTGTCTGCACAAAGCACACAGTTAATGACTGCTGAAGGAAGGTAGGGAGTAAAAAAGAATTAGAGAAAAAGCATGCTTGGTAAAACAGATCCTTGGCTGAGCAGAGAGCTGCTGTGAAATCCACAAAGTGTTTGTGGAGGCTCTCTGGGTCTAGGTCAAAGAGAATGCAGCACTGATGATGTTATGGGAGGTCTGTTACAGTCTAACTGACTAAAATGATGTCTGTGATAGTGTCTATACACAAGCAGCAGGAATCTTCTGATTTGATCTATAGGAAGAATTTGGATCATCTGAACAGGGAACACAATTCTTAAAGTCACCCTAAAAGTGTCTAGAGACCACTGCTTATGATTTCCTAATTTAAATGCTAGAGCGATCAACCAGGGAAATATTTTGTTTGACCTGATGGTCAATGAAGAACAAAACGGTTGTGAATTATCACCACAGACAGCAGTTTTTGTTGCAGTGAGTGGAAGAAGACTGAAATCAAGATTTGGAGAAAGGCTCACCTCAATTTTTGCAGGTGAATTAACTTCCGCATGTTTTAGAAGGTAAACAGGAAATTGACAAATTAGAGACAACTTAACAAAGCTGGACTTATTCATGTATAGGATACCAGAGCAAAGTCACCTGCAGCTGTTGAAGGAGCTGGCCAAAGTGAATATAAGGTTACTATCATCTATTAAAACCATTGAAATCAAGACAGGTCCTACACAAACCAAAAAAAAAGCAAACATTACATGTACCTTAAGGGAGATCAAGGGAGCCCTAAACCAGGCAGCCTCATCTTAAGCACTAGAAAGATCACAGGTGGTGTTCAATGGAAATTCATTTTCAAACACATAGGAGATATAACAGTCCTTAGAACAATACACACAAATCTACCAGTGACAAATCATGCTCCACCAGACTTAATGGCTTTAATCATGACACGTGGGTTCAGTATTGGTGTACCTTCAGCAGGGATCTGGGTGATGACACAAAATGCAAACTCAACAGATTTTTGGATGATGTTTTGTTAAAAGGAAGAACCAACACAATGAATGGCAACAATTTAAGCCAGCAGGATCTTAAAAAAATTGTTGGTTGTGCTGAGAGCAGCCACATGAAGTTTAACAAGCAGAAGGGCCATGCTCTGCACCTGCGGTGAAATAGCTGTGGCTGGTGGGGACTGACTATCAGAACAGCAGCCAGGCTGAAAGGACTGAAGGGTGATGGTTGAAAACAAGGCCAGCAACATGCTCTTGCCCTGAGCTAGATGAACTTTGCAGAATGTTCAGCAGAGAACTACAAGGGGCCTAAAGCACATGACTGACATGGAGAGGTTGAGTGAGCTGAGTTTGCAGTCCGGCAAAGTTAAAGCTAAGGGCCATACTTGAAGTACAATTGCAAAAATAGCAGAGTTAATCTTTGTAGCAGTAGCAGACAATGAAAAAGGGGCTACACAAAGGACAGTGTCTTCAAAGTGTGAGCTGGGCAGATCAGGTTGTACATGGGAAAAATTACTCATGGTGCAGTACTTCAGCAATATAACCACAGAAAGTGTGGGCACAACATGAATGAAGGTTGTGAAGCTAAAGCCCTGGTTGATGACTTCCAAAAGGAAACTGGAATAGATTATACCCTGTAATCCCTTCTAACTAGCATTTTTTCATTCCTTGGATTCTCTGCAGACACAGCTACCCTAACTGCAAAAGTTTGAAAGTTTGAAGGCGGAGTGATATGTTTTATATTTTAGTATTTATTAATTCACATTTTGCAGGCCTCAGTCCAGGAATCTCATATTCATTGTGACCTTTACTGTTACTTTTCTCCATATCACAGTTTAGTTCTTTCATCTAGGGTCTCATAATGTATTTTCAGTTCACTTGTGGTTGAGTCTTTAAAAAAAACCACCCTAGAATATTGTTTCCATTTTATTTTGGTTTTACTTTCACTCCTTTTTGACACTCTACATCCACTCTTTATTAACTCTTCTGTGGAAACAATGAAAAAAACATGAAGAAAATTTTAATCTTATTTGGAATCTTATTTTAATAACTATCAACTGTCAGAAAACTAAAAATTTTACAAACTAGAAACAGATTAGTTATATAGTGGCAATGCCACTCAGTTAATTCTATCCAAAATGTAATTTTGTTAGCTGGAACAAAGTCATAACCAGGTATATGGAAATATTTCTAATCCATTCCAAAGATTTTCTAAAGTAGCATTGTCTGGGTTTATACAGCCTGCAACAAAGACAGTGCCTTTACTTAGGTTTGTCACACAAATAACAATTATTTGCTTTTCCATGAGATAAACTGAGTCCAAGATATATTAAACTAAGTGTGTAACACAATAACCAGCTGCATTATCTGCTGCTCAGTGAAAAGAACATGACATATGATCAGCAGGGAGTAAGGTCTGAAGTTTCATGATGCTATAGATGTAGCTGAAAAAAAAGACATAAGAACAAACTAGAGGTCTCTGCTATCAATATTAAACTAGCCTTAGAGAGGAACTGAAAATCACAAGCATTTGTTGTAAGAACAGATAGATGGAAAACATGTTCTGAACTAAATATGCTGTCTTAATTTAGTAATAACACAACTGTAAAAATTATGCATACAACAGGCAATATTGTGCTTACTAGATGACTGACTTACTGAATTTCCCAGCTAAAACATTTAAAAAACATCTCTTGCCCATGAAAAAAAAATATCTTTTTATACTATTATTTTTTTATAAGCGTCTTCAAACGAACACAAGAACAAATAAAATTCTGTTACATTCCACATTACATTACTTTGGTTCATTTTGGAATCTCATTTGGTCTAGCCATTCAGAACTAGTTCAAATGTTTTACATTCTGCTGATTAGACCTTCTGGTAAGATTGCTTTTAATTGTGAATCATTCTAAGAAAACAAAGTGCTTAAATAAAAGTTTTGCTATAAACAATATATTTGTCACATGCCTAGCTGCTGTCAGTTTGGTGTAAGCATAGAAAAACTAGTTATTCAAATGCAGATAGTTCAAAGGGAGATTAGATTGTCCAATCAGCAAGAGCCTCAGAAAGCAAATACAAGATTTTCATTCTGATTGTTCAGGGCTGCCTCAAGAGAAGTGTAGTGGCAGGGCAAAGGTGGGGATTCTTCCCCTCTACTTTGCTCTCATCAGACCCCTTCTAGAGTACTGTGTGCAGTTCTGGAGCTCCCAGCACAGGAGGGACATGGGAGTGTTGGAGTGGGTCCAGAGGAGGGCCATAAAGATGATCAGAGGGGTGAAGTAGCTCTCCTGTGAGGACAGGCTACANGAGGGGAGATTTAGACTGGATGTTAGGAGGAAGTTCTTTACAGTGAGGGTGGTGAGACACTGGTACAGGTTGCCCAGGGAGGTTGTGGATACTCCCTTCCTGGAGGTGTTCAAGGCCGGGTTGGACGAGGCCTTGAGTAACCTGTCCTAGTGGGAGGTGTCCCTGCCTACGGCAGGGGGTTGGAACTAGATGATCCTTGAGGTCCCTTCCAACCTTACCATTCTATGATTCTATGATTCTATATTACATACTGCCAGCTAACCTACAGTAAGTCACACTGTTACCCTATGATGCTTTCTCTTGTGCTTTGTGAAAAAAAATGAATTTTCACTCCATGAAAATGTACATTGATACTCCTAAAATTCTGCCAACCCGTTGCTTTTTCCTCCTGCTGTTCCATGACCTGTATTAGTGAGAGGTGTCCCTCCCTATGGCAGGGGATTAGAAATAGATGATCCTTGAGGTCCCTTCCAACCTTACCATTCTATGATTCTACAGTTTTCATTCACAGTTTCTAATATAAACATGTTTATCATCAGAGCATATTGATTCCAGTTTTAGAATTAAGGAAAGAAATAACACAGGTTTACTTTAAAGAAATAAATAATCAGTACCAACCAATAGTTTGATAGTTAGGTTAGAATGATATAATCTTATATATCTGAAGCATGCGCCCCTCTGGTTGACATTAATCTTAATTACTACACATGCCTATTTAAACCTCAGTGTCCAAACAGCAATGCAATGGGTTAATGAACTAATACACAAGCAATTTTTTTACCCATGACATAACATTCAGAACACTATCCCTTACCTGTTTTACTACTTTTTCTTTGTGTTTCCCATATGGATACTTATGGACAGTTTTGTCAGTTTGTTTGGACTGATAGCAGCATGTCTATAGACCACACAGTAAAAGATTTTTTTGAGCACAAGATTCAGCTTATGTAAATTTTGTAGCTGGGTCACAACAACAACTGACAGTAACCAAAAGTGTGCATGTAGAAATACATCTTCATTATACCTTGCCTGACACCAGTGGGTCAAGGTTGAGCCAAAAAGCATAGAATCACAGAATGCACTGGGTTGGAAGAGGCTTCTGGAGATCATTTGGTCCAACCCCCTCTGCAGCAAGCAGAAGCCTCTCCAATTAGATCAGATTGCTAAGAGCTCTGTCAAGCCTGACCTTAAACATCTCCAACGATGAGACCACTACCACCTTCCTGGTCAGCCTGTTTCAGTGTTCCGCCACTTCAGAGTAAAGAACTTCTTCCTAATGTCCAATCTAAATCTACCTTTCTCTGGTTTAAAACCATTGCCCCTTGTTCTAGTGCTACATGCCCTTGAAAATAGTCCCTCCCCAGGTTCCTTGTAGGTCCTCTTCACGCACTGGAAAGCCTCTCTTGGATCTCCCTGGAGCCTTCTCTTCTCCAAGCTGAAAACTCCCAACTATCCCACCCTGTATTTGTAGGAGAGGTGCTCTGGTCCTCTAATCATCTTTGTGGTCCTCCTCTGAAGCTGTTCCATCAGGTCCATCTCTTTCCTGTGTTGAGGGCCTCAGAGCTGTACACAGTTGCCTTGGTTTGCGCTGAGACACTTCTGGACTGAGGGCAGAAATAATTTAACCCAAAGAAGTAAAATAAAAACACTCTCACAGAATTGGATGTTAAATAGAAATACTATTTACAAAATAAACAAAATACAAAAGGTACCAAAGTAGCAGCATATATGTACATTCTGAACCAATCCTGGTCTAGCCCCTACCAGCAAAGCCTCAAGACAGGTTTCCACTAGACCTCAGCTAGGCATCAGTAGGCCTAGTATTAGGCAGCTATCCAGAGATGAATAGCCTGCTCTCTGTGTAGGGAGATATAGGAAAGGGTAGAGGAGAGAAAAGAGAGGCTAGGTAGCCTGCTCTCTATGTAGGGAGATACAGGAAAGGGCAGAGGAGAGAAAAGAGAGATGGATAGCCTGCTCTCTGTGTAGGGAGATACAGGAAAGGGCAGAGGAGAGAAAAGAGAGATGGATAGCCTGCTCTCTGTGTAGGGAGATACAGGAAAGGGCAGAGGAGAGAAAAGAGAGATGGATAGCCTGCTCTCTGTGTAGGGAGATACAGGAAAGGGCAGAGGAGAGAAAAGAGAGATGGATAGCCTGCTCTCTGTGTAGGGAGATACAGGAAAGGGCAGAGGAGAGAAAAGAGAGATGGATAGCCTGCTCTCTGTGTAGGGAGATACAGGAAATGGGAATAGAATAACAGGTTACGATATCCTGTGACTTCCTCTGAAGACTTTCTAGTCTCTGGAGGATTTGTATCTCTATGGTTATACCAATTAACCCTAAACCTACAACAGTACTACAGGTCAGTTCTCACCAGAGCAGAATCACCTCTCTCACACTGGTGGTCATGCTTCTTTAGATGCAGCCCAGGATGTGATCAACCTTCAGGGCTGTGAGTGCACAGTGTTGGCTCACATCCAGCTTTTTGTACATCAGTAGCCTTGAGTCCTTTCCAACCTTTCAGCCTAGGTCCCAACCCAGGTACAGGACCTTGCACTTTGCCTTGTTGAACCTCATGAGGATTCAACACTTGGCCCAATTCTCCAGCTTGTTCACATCCCTCCGGACAGCATACTGTCCTTCTGACGTATTGAGTGCATCATTCAGCTTGATGTCAGCTGCAAACCTGCTGAGGGTGCACTCAATCTCTCTGTCTATTCAATTAATGAAGATATTGAACAGTACTGGTCCCCCCTGAGGGACACCACTAGTCACTTGTTTCCATCTGGACACCAAGTCATTGACTATGACCTCTGGATACAACCATACAGCCAATTCCTTATCCACCAAATAGTCCACCCATTCTTATCTCTTCATCCCTTACCTCTTCATCATGGAGAGAAGGGTGTTGTGAGGCACTGTGTCCAAGGCCTTGCAGAAGCCCAGATAGATGACAACCATTGCCCTTCCGTTGACTGCTCACCTCTGGGGACCATGCCTCAAAATCCCCCTTTGCTTCTCCCCTCCCCCTTACAAGTTCGAATGGGAAAAGCAGAATGGAGTGAAAGGAGCTGAACAAGGTGCACTTTTTCCTGCCATGTGGTTGGGTCTGTGCCTGTGCATTGCCTCATGTCACATGAAATTCCTATGCTGGGATGCCACGCTGGGATGCCATAGGCTGGGCTTTTTCCATAGGCTGGGCTTTTTCCTCTTGGATTATATGGCAATTCATCTATGGATTTATTAAATTGGAATGATCCAGAGGCTTCTTCCTCCTTTGAACTTCTGGATCCCCGCTACCTGGATCCTGTTTCCTCCATGATGGACAAACTGTTGCATCACTCCAGTTGTAAAAGTGGTTGTTTTCCTGTGCCATGCTGGGAAAATACACCTAGCAGTGGAGCACATGTGAGTTTTATTTTGGCTTTGTTTTTGTTCAATTTGCAGTTCTGGACGCCAGTTTTCCCAAATCACAAGAAATCCTCCACTCTCATGGCACTGTCTTCATGAGTAAATTCAGCTTACTTGGTTTTTTTTTCCCTAGATTTTCTGGGGTCTTGCCTGTCATATATATAGTGGGGAGAAGGTTGCTTGCAGCATGTCTCTTTTCCAACTATCCAAATTGTTTGCTGTTATTAAAATTCTCTCATTGTCAATGATATCTCCCCACCTGAATATCCAGAACCTGTAAATAAATCCCTTAATTTTGTATATATTTTGGTGGGGGATTTTTTTGGTCCGTAAATAATTGTATTTTCATAACTCTTGCCTCATATTCATTATTGATGATTATAACCATGACACCATCTTAGAAAGCCACTAGGTTGGTAAGGCAGGAACAATATGGGTGAAAACATGTTGGCAGTCTCAGATCACCTCCCTGGCTTCCCCATGCCTTATCAGAGTGTCTAGAAGGATTTGTTCCATGATCTTCCCAGACACAGAGGCAAGGCTGACAGGCTGGTAGTTCCCATGGTCCTCCTTTCTAACCTTTTTTTAAAAAGTTATAATGTTTCCCTTCTTCCAGTCACCAGAGGCTTCATCTGGCTGCCATGACTTTTCCAGTATTATGGAGAGTGGCTTGGCAACTACTTCAGCCAACTCCCCCGGGGCTCTGGGATGCATCTCACCAGTTCGAACAGACTTGCGTTGTGTTCAGGTTATTTAGGTGGTCATAAACCTTGTCTTCACTTACAGTGGAAAGATCTTCGTTTCCCTGGTCCCCATATTGACATCCTTTAGTTCTGGAAGTATGAGGAGAGAGGTTGCCAGTGAGGACCAAGGCAAAAAAGTTGCTGAGAACCGAAGCCGCCTTATCTGCTGTTACCACTCTTGCTTATCAGGTGATGTATGCTTTCTTTCTTTCTTTTGTGGTTTACATACTTGTGGAAACCCTTGATATTCTTCACACCCCTTGTCAATTTCAGATTCAGCCCTGTCCTGGCCTTCCTGATATCCCTGCACAAATGGGCAACATCCCTATACTCTTCCCAAGATATCTGTCCTTGCTTGAATGACCCATACAGTTCCTTCCTGGCTTTTAGTTTGACCATCAGGTCTCAAATCAGTCATGACAATCTCTTCCCTTGCTTGCCTGATTTCTTATGCCTGGAGACTGAGAACTCTTGCACTCTAAAGAAAGCATCCTTCAGGATCTACCAGCTCTGTTCTGCTTCTTGACCCTGAGAATCATTTCCCAGAGGGTTTGATTGAATAAGTCCCTGAAGAGCTGGAATTTCACTTTCCTAAAATTCAGGGTTCTGACTATGCTGCTTGTCTGATTTGTGTCCTTTAGGACTGTGAACTCCACCAGTGTGCGATCACTGCAGTCCAGACTGTTCCCAGTCTTGACATCCCTGCTGAACTCACCTGCCATTTGTGACCATCTGCTCCAGTATTCCATTTCCATGGGTAGTGCTGTCTGTTTCCCAGCTTAAAAAGTGGCAATTGAGGCATTCCAGGAGTCTCTTATAGCTCACCATGTTACTTTTCCAGAAACGGTCAGGATGGTTGAAGTCTCCCAACAGGACAAGAGCCTACGAGTGTGATGACTCCTGCAGCTGGAGTAAGGAGGCTTGGTCACTAGGTTCCCCTTATCAGGCAGCCTGCAGTAGACACCAATCACAAGATTCCCATTATTGCCTTGCTCTCTAATTCCTATCCATAAGCTCTCAACTTGATCATGTCTATTCTTTAGGACCACCTCTTCACACTATCCATTTCTTAACACAGAGGACATCTCCTCCCCTCCTTCTTTTCCTGTCCCTATTGAACAGCTTGTAGCAATTGATAGCCACACTCCAGTCACAGGATTCATCCCACCAAATTTCAGTGGGATCATATAATTTACTATCTCTTAGTGTCTGTTTTCTTTTGCTTCTCACAGCTTCTACTGAGTCTCACAAACTTTCACCACACACAATTCGTTGTGTGAGAGTTCCACAATTTCCCTCCCCCCCCTTGCTGTTCAAATAACCACTTTTTTTTTGGTTTTGAGCTTTCAAACGGCTTTCTCCAGGCACTGCTGCCACCCATGATTTTATAACCCTCTATGCTACTTTCTTTCTCACCTCTCTTTTGAGAAGGAGAAACATTTCTTATAGTAATTTTTCAGACAAAAACCTAACTCTACCTCTTAACTACCTTTGTCATTCATCATTCATTCTCTGAAGCTTTTCCTGTTTGATTATAACTTTTTTTGGTTTTGTTTTTGCAGATGAGGATCAGAATGCACTTAATATTAAAAAAAAACAAACCTAAATATCAAGCCCTACCACACATCTACTGACTGTGTTGCCTAATAATTCTGAACTGCATACCTGCATTTTTGTGACCTCCTAATCATAGGACTGACAAATCAATTAAAACATTGAACTCTTAGTGACTAAGGTAAGCGAAATATGTAAAACAAAAGCTGATTTTCACATGTGCCAGTTTAAATTTATCTTCACAGTATTTCATGTCATTTTAACAACCATCCATACCACTTATTTAATACCTTTAATAAACTAGTATGATCAGTAAATTTACCAAGCAATTGTTCACTACTTTCCCAGCATGTTCAAATGTTTACATGTATTTTCATATGCATGGATCCCAGTACATGTACCATGGAACTTTACTCATGGTCTATTTCCACTGTTAAAACTGACCTTAAATATCACTCTTTCTCCCTTTTTTTTTTTTTTTAAATTTTATTTTAATGAATCCAAGAACTTTCCTCTTAGCCATCTGTGCTGTCTCTTGCAGTGTTTGGTGACATTGGCACTCTTCAATATCTTCTAGTTCTTTAAAAAACAAACAAACAAACAAACCCAAAAATATTGATATAGTTTCATAGAATCATAGAATCATAGAATGGTAAGGTTGGAAGGGACCTCAAGGATCATCTAGTTCCAACCCCCTGCCAGAGGCAGGGACACCTCCCACTAGTACAGCTCACTCAAGGCCTCATCCAATCTGGCCTTGAACACCTGCAGGGAGGGAGCAGCCACAACCTCCTTGGGCAACCTGTTCCAGTGCCTCACCACCCTCACTGGAAAGAACTTCCTCCTAACATCCAGTCTAAATCTCCCCTCTGCCAGTTTAAACCCATTGCCCCTTGTCCTGTTGTTGAAGGACCTTGTAAATAATCCTTCCCCAGCCTTCCTGTAGGCCCTCTTCAGATACTGGAAGGCTACTATCAGGTCCCCTCGAAGCCTCCTCTTCAACTGAATAGTTTCAACTGGATTGCCCAATACTGACTTAATGGCCTGTGCTCTTATTTAATCTCCCTTAAACTCACTTAAAACTGGGTATGTATTTGTAACTTCACATATCAACAGCTATTAAAATAGCTTAAACAATGAATGTCATATCACAGTTACCACTTTCACTATTTCACCTCCGTGTGTCTTTAAATATCTTACATGTATGACTTGTGGTCTTCATTTCATTTTTATTACCTCATACTGACAAAGTATGATTTCAGATAAGTTCCCCAACATCATGTGCGAGAATCTACCAAAACTCTTCTACAGCAAAACCAGAATTTAAATGCAAACCCAATTTTGTTTCTACAGCTTCTTCTAAGTGCTTCTGCTTCCCTTGATTATTTATCAGCCTTGCAGATCCTTTGGCAGACTTTCTGCTGATAATATTTTAGAAACAGAATTTCTTAACTCATGCTTCTTGCAACTATTTTGGTTAACAAATCTCCCATGTATCTTGCAATTGTTTTCACTTGCCTTGCTGGGTATTTTAAAGAAGAAAAATACATTTAGTCTTAAGAAGTTTACAGTCCTTATGTAAAATTTTAAAGAATTTTAATGAGAAAATTTTGTTTAAAATCTTCAGTTATCTAAAAGATGTCTTCTTGACTTCAGCAAGTTTAGCTGCTTAGCCATGAGGGCTCCCTTTAGCCCTTTCTCAAACCTTTGATTTCAAGCAGGATGCATTTGCTTTCTGCCTTAATGTAGCACCTTAAAGGTCTCTGTGCCATGCACCATGACTTAGCTCTTACAGTGATTCTTTCCAGATTCTTCCTTACAGGATTCCTTGTTTAAAATTGTCCTTTCTAAAGCTGAGCACAACAGTAGGAATGTTTCTTGGTTTCTTTAGTCCTGCAAGTACGTTGAAGCTGGAGAGAGATTTGGTTGAAGTATTCTGAATGGCATCCACCTGTTTTTTTCTTCTTATCTCACAGCTTCTTCAACTGCCCAGTCCATGAAAATCAGTAATATATTCTCACCAACCCTTTAAAGAAACTTACTGTAATGTATTTAAGTGTCACTCTGATCAGTTTAATTTTCTAAGATTCATCTTGTCCTTTCAGCTGATTACTGTAAGTTTTACCCCAGAGTGTCATCTCAAACCACACTTTTGATTCTGCCTACTGTCCCTTACTGCAGCTAGATTCACTTGAGTTCTTAATGTGAACCATCCTTTATGGTCTCTTGTATCCACAAGGTCTTCATGTTTTCTTTGAAGGATAAACTTATACTGCTATACTTTTTTTTAGTTACACAACTTTTTCAGGTGCTCAGTAACTCAGGGAAGGTCATTGCAGAGATCTTGGTCTGTGGGAAAATTGTCAAACCCCTACTGTGAATACTTATTAACGAAATCACTCCTAAATCCACAAAGGGATAATAATATTTAAAACCATTCAACATAGACTGATCTTTCTCTCACAACCACTCCATGTTTTATCAGAGAATTATAGAATGGGTTGCAAGAGGCCGCTGAAAATCATTTTCACGACCTCCCTACAATAACCAGAGACATCTTCAGCTAGTTTGGATTGCTCAAAACCCATCCAACATGATCTGCAATGTGGAATTCCAGATGCTTCTACCACCTTTCTGGATAACCTGTTCCACTGTTTCACCACCTTAATTGTAAAAGTTCTCTTTCTTACAGTTAGTCTAAATCTACCCTCTTCTAGTTTAAAAATACTACCTCTTGTCCTGTCAAAAAGATCCTGAAAAAATTCTCTCTTCCCTTTTCTTGTAAGTCCCCTTTAAGTACTGAAAAGGACCCTATAAGGTCTTACAGGAGTCTTCTCCAAGTCAGCCTCATCTCCATCCCTGAAAAGGTGATTGGAGAAGCTTGTTCTGGAGGTTGTCTCTAATCACACAAGAGAAAAGAAGGTTATCAAGAGCAGATTGCATGGATTCACTAAGGAGAAATCTTACTTGACTAAGCAGGTAGCTTTCTATGAAGACATGACCAAATGGCATAAGCACAGGCATAAGCATAAAGGGACAGCAGTGTATATAATCTATCTTGACTTCAGTAAGGCTTCTGATACTGTCTCCCCTAATATCCTCATAGGTAAACTTAAGAAAAGTGGGTTAGATGACTGGACTGTGATGTGGATTGGTAAATGAGTCAACAACTGAATTCAGGGAGTAATGATCAGTGGCATAAGAGTCCAGTTGGAAGTTTGTGGACAGTGGTGTTCCCAAAAGGGTCAGTATGGACCTATTTTTGTTCAGTATCTTCATCAATCACCTGTATGTGGGAATTAATTGTACCTTTAGAAAAGTTTACTGACGATATGGTACTGGGGGTGGGATGGTGTGGTTGACACACTGGAAGGCTGTACTGTCATCCAATGGGATCTGTACAGGCTGGAGAATTAGATGAAGGAGAGCCTCCTGAAGTTCAGTAAGGACAAGTGCAGGGTCCTGCGTCTGGGGAGGAATAACACCAGGCACCAGTACAGACTAGGGAGTCATCATGAGGGAAAGCATCTCCCATGGACAAAGACTTCGGAGTCCCAGTGGACAGCAAGTTATCCATGGGACAGCAATGTGTCCTTGTGGCTGACAGGGCCAAAGACATCAAGCAGTGCATTAAGAAAAGTCTCTCCAACAGATCTAGGCAGGTTATCCTCCCCCATTACTTCAACCTGGTGAGACAACACCTGGAATACTGTTTCCAGTTTTGGGTTCCCCAATTCAAGAGAGACAGGGACCTGCTGGATAGAGTCCAATAGAGAGTTAAGAGGATGATTGCAGGACTTAAATGCCTCTTCTAAGAAGAAAGACTGAGAGAACAGGGGCCATTTAGTCTTAATAAGAGAAGGTTGAGAGGGGATTTTTATCAAGGTCTACAAATATTTGAGGGTGGGCATCAAGATGAAGGTGATGGTCTTTTTTTGGTGGTACCCAGTGTTAGGATAAGAAACAATGGGTACAAGCCAGAACCCAGGAGATTTCACCTCAACATGGAGCACCGAACAGGTTGCTCGAAGGCTATGGAGTCTCCTTCTGAGACTTTCAAAACCTGTCTGGATGCATTCCTGTGCAGCCTGCCCTATGTGATCTACTTTGTCAGGGTCATTGGACTTGATGATCTCTAGAGGTCCCTTCCAAACACTAACATTCTGTGTTCTGTGATTCCGTGATTCTGTGAGCAGCTTCAGCTGGTTCAGTCTTGTTTGCAGAAGGGGATTTCCCTGACTTAGGCACTCAAACTTGCTGAAAGTCACAAAGTTCACATAGGCCCACTTCTCAAGCTTTCCAGGTGTCTAAGGAATG
>VWZE01009199.1:0-23891 GCA_013396675.1 Eubucco bourcierii | reverse complement strand
ACCTTGCACTGGCCTACTTCTCATGCCTCTTGAGATCCTTCTAGATGCCAGGACCCTGCTCTCAAGGGAGTCCACACCACATGGTTTGGTCTCATCAGCAAACTTGCAGTGCAATATGTTTTCAAGAAGACAAGGAAGGGAGAATTCATGCTGTGGTTGTGGCTGAAGGCAGATGAGCTGTTCTTGTAGCAGCATCCTTGCTGCTAAGAGTGTCTGTATCGGTCTAGGTCTCCATCAGGGTCTTTGAACACTACTTTGTTTCTTGAGCCCAAGTCTTAGAACATCTTAGGTGTGGTGTTAGAGGCCTTGGGCTGTGATAGGCAATCCTTTGGAAAGCTGTGCAAAGGTCCTCATGTCTGCCCAAAGCTGTGGCCTGTGTTCCAGAAAGGGACATTGTGAGCCAGCAGGAGCAGCCTGGCATCCCCTGGCCCCCAGCAAGTGCTGGCCTTTCCATAGGAACACTCGCTGGAGAATCTTAATTGAGTCCCTTTTTAAATGAAGGAGCCTTTGCTTCTTTCCCAAGTTTTCAAAACAAATTTCCTAACTACAGAGCCTATGTTTCATTCAAGTGTAAATCCTTTCTCCTTAACCTGGAAGTTATCCCAGAAAAAGAGCTGATCCATTCACTGCAGGACAGAGCCTTGTGCTGGAGGGGCAAGAAAAGAAGTGGCTCAAATTGTCCAAACAGGAAGGGACCTAAGAAAAGATTTTGCTCGGTGAGTGGAGCTCTCATTGAAGTTTAAACGATCGTCCTACAAACTCCACTTTATCTCTCTGTTGCCTTTGAAGCCTGGCACAAGGATTGAAGTGTCTGCTAAATTTAGCAATGACAATTTTCCCCTTGCCAACGTGCCAGCCTCTCTGTGGGCTTGGGTGCATTTCAGCCTGCAGTTAGGGGATGGATGCAGCCCTTTGAAATTTACTGGCTTGTTATCTCCTCAGCCTGCCGCATAGCTCAGGCCTGGTGGGTATCTCCTACTGTACACCCGATTCCTCTTTGTCTGAAGGCATTAATGGAAGTGCTTTTTCTGGCACAGCGAGGTGCTAATGCTGCTTTCTGTGTGGTGAGGCTGAAGGACTGAAAGGATGAAGTGTGAGGCGCTGGATAAATGAGCTCCCATCTAAACACATTGCAATTGTGCTGTATTTTTAGCAACTTATGGATAGGATTCTCATTCTTTTACCCTCAGTCACATGGGAAGGCCCTGGAAGAACAGATAAATCACAAGTGTCCCAGTTCCCAGTTTCTGCTGTTTACCACATGACAAGAGCACTGTGAAAAATCTCTTAGATCCAAAATCTCTTTTCTCTTCCTCAGCCTGTGCCATTTAATTTTTCTGAGCAATGTTTTATCTTCATTCTGAAAGCTGGTTGACACACAGTGCCCTGAAGAAGTGAAGGGAACATCCCTTTGTTTCAGTAAAGTGCCCTGACTGTCAGAGGAGAAACGGTTTTGAGTTCAAGTGTGTCAGCAGTAATTAAAGGCACCTTGCAGGTGCCCTTTTCACAAAGGCTTGCAGTGATAGGATGAGAGGCAACAGCTTTAACCTTGAGGAGGGGAGATTTCCACTGCACATGAGGAAGAAATTGTTGACAGTGAGGATGGGGACACACTGGCACAGGTTGCCCAGGGAGGTGGTGGATGCCCCCTCCCTGGAGGTGTTCAAAGCCAGACTGGATGAGGCCTGGAGCAACCTGGGCTAGTGGGAGGTGTCCCTGCCCATGGCAGGAGGGTTGGAACTGGATGATCTTTAAGCTCCTTCCCAAGCTGAAGCATTCTGTGGTAATCCATCTCCAGCCTGCATCCCATGGCACTCCAGCCTGTGGTTCCTGCAGGGCACTTGAAGCACAAGAGGTTAACTGGAGGAGGTTTTCTGTTGAAACCCCCCCCAAGCAAAATTTCATCTTTGGGCTTTGTTTTGAAGTTTGCAAGGAGGTGGAAACAAAGCTGAAGGTTTCATTGTCCTGTTTTTGTCCGCTCCCACCCTTCTTTTTTCTTGTTTTTCATGAGCTGTTTCTGCTTTCTGCTGTTTTGGTCTGTCCAGGAGGACAAACACTCAATAGAGTGAGTTGCCTCCCTGGCTTTACAGCAGGGGTGTGTGTCTGTACAGGAGGTTTTTTTGGTAGCACTGATTTTCTCTGGGCATCTCTGGTTGACCTGAATGCAGATAGTGCTTCATAACCATCACCATGGCCATTAAATCATGTCCTGGAGTGCCATGCCCACGTTTCTTGAACACCTCCAAGGTTGGGGACTCCACCGCTATCCTGAGCAGCCTGGTCCAGGCCTTGACAACCCTTTCTGGAAAGAAATTGTTCCTTGTATCCAACCCAAACCTCCCCTGGGGCAACTTTAGGCCTGTTCCTGTTGTCCTATTGTTTGCTTCTTGGAAGAAGAGACTGACTCCCACCTCACTCCAACCTCCTTTTAGGGAGCTGTAGAGAGCCAGAAGGTCTCCCCACAGCTTCCTTTTCTCCAGGTTGAACAAGCCCAGGTCCCTCAGCTGCTCCTCACCAGCCCTGTTCTCCAGATCCTTCACCAGCTTCTTTGCCCTTCTCTGGACATACTGCAGCACCTCAATGTCCTTCATGGAGTGAGAGTTCCCAAACTGCATCCAGTATTTGAATATTCCTAATTCTGTTTCCCATGCTCTGGTGTCTCTGTTGCATTTAATGATTTTCCCTCTGGCTGGAGTGGTGTAGATGTGGTCAGTGGTCAGGGATGGCTGGAAAACAAAGATCCCCTGTGGGTGTTGCTTTCAAATAAGAAGTGGTGCTATTTAGGGAGTTGTGCTGCTATTTCAGGGCAGTTTGTTAGGTCTGGGTTCTGAGAAGTGGTGAGAAAAAGTAATTGCTTTGGGCTAGGCTGTCTCTTATGGTGTGTCCTGAGATGATCCTCCTGTACACATCGAGCTGGAGCCAGTCCTGAGCCTCTCTCCATGCAGATTCATGCCCTGTCTCGCTCTCTTATTACACAGGATGGGAGGAGAAGAAAAGATTCCTGCTGAAACTTTGCTCCTAAGCTTGCTGCAATGAATTTGAAAACCTCAAGGCACTGAGAATTCCCAAGTTCCCCATGGTCTCTGGTGTTTATTTGACTGAGACCCCATTGTGTGCTGAGTTGTGCAAACAGAGGCCAGTTCCCCAGTTAATTAAAGTGCTTTTATCAATTAAGTTGCCCAAACAATTGCAGAGAGCAGGAGGGGGGTGAAGATAAGATCGCCTGGGTACACAGGTTGGGTAGGGTCCAGCTCTCTCTGGCAGTTGGAATCCAAGCTCTGCAGGAAGCTTGTTTGCACTGTTGTTCTGATCTATTTGACCACTGGTTTCAGTCTGTAACCTCATCTTTGCCTGTAGTTTTCTGGCTGCCCTTCCTTTCACAGTCACAGAATCACAGAATATCAGGGGCTGGAAGGGACCTCCAAAGCTCATCCAGTCCAGAGCAGGATTACCTAGAGCAGATCACACAGGAACACATCCAGGCAGGTCTTGAATATCTCCAGAGAGGGAGACACCACAACCTCCCAGGGCATCCTGTTCCAGTGTCCTCAAAGCCAAGTCCTCACACCTGGCTTTCAGGAGAAGCTGAGCTGTGGCAGATACCTCCCAGGGCTGAACGTGGAGCTGGAAGTAAGGGGAAGATTCCCACCACAGGGACAAGCAGGGCTTGGCAAGCCTGTGGAGATGTGGGAAAAGGCAGGCTGCTCTAGGGCTGGTTGTTGCTTGTGCTGGGTAGCTCAGACAGCTCTGCTCCTGAGCTGTTCACCTGCTCAGCCCTCTGAGGGTCACACAGCCAAACTGCTACTTGCTGCACTGGCCAGCTCAGTGTTGAGAGGCCCCTGGTGGCCTACAGGATGTGGAAACATGAAATCATGGAATCAGAGAGTAGTTTGGGGTGGAAAGGCACTTTTAAGGTCATCCAGTCTAACCCCTATGCAGTCAGCAGGGACATCTGCAGCAAGAGCAGGTTGCTTAGAGCCCAAACCAACCTGACCTGAGATGTTTCCAGGGATTTTTGCACAGCTGGTTAAGACAGGAATATCCACCTGCACAGGCTCACTACCCTTCTGGTGTCCCTGCTTTCTCCACTTGCTGCAGAAGAGTTTCTGGCAGCGCTGCTGGTGATGGTGATGAAGTAGATGCTGTGGGGTGACTTCTAGGTAGGTGGGCCCTTGTTGCTATCTAGGGAACCTCCCAAAATAAAGCAGCTGCTGGTACCCCAACTAGAGCATGTCTTGGGTCTGGGTTTGGGAGATCTGTTGAGCAGAGGATTTTGCTGGATTCACTGCTCTGTTGTGCAAGGAACTTGCTGAAGCTGTGCTTTTCATCACTGCTGTGAAACTCCTTTTAACTGTGTGCTCTGCAATCGTGTAGCCTCTGGCACATGAACCACAGCATGATTCTGTTCTGATCTTACCAGCTGTGTGGGCAGAAGAAGCTCCATGGCCCACACCGTGTGGTGTGGGGCTGCAGCTGAGCTTGCCAGCCTTGTGGGGCCAATAACAAAGGGAAGGAGGAGATGGATGCCTCCAAAACTAGCCATCAAACAGCCAGTCTGACCATGGCTGACATGTCTTACCATTGCAGGGTGCCCTTGCTGTGTGTTCCTGAGAGGATTTTAACTCTCCATCTAACTCCCTGAAAGGAGGTGGGGCCCAGCCTCTTCTCCTAGATAACAAGTGGTAGGACAAGAAAGACATGGAACTGTTGGAGCCAGGCCAGAGGAGGCCACCAAGATGCTCAGAGGGCTGCAGCAGCTCTGCTGTGAGGATAGGCTGAGAGAATTGGGGCTGTGCAGTCTGGAGAAGAGAAGGCTTCCAGGAGACCTTAGAGTAGCCTTCCAGGATCTGAAGGGGGCCTACAGGAAGGCTGGGGAGGGACTGTTGACAAGGGCTTGTAATGACAGGGTGAGGAGAAATGAGTTGAAACTGGCAGAGGGGAGATTGAAACTGGATGTTAGGAAGGAATTCTTTACAGTGAGGATGGTGAGACACTGGCACAGGTTGCCCAGGGAGGTTGTGGAGCACAGAATCGCCCAATGTGGTGAAACACAGAAACAGGTTGCCCAAAGATGTGGTTGAGGCCCCATCTCTGAACACATTCCAGATCAAACTTGAGGTATCCCTGGGCAGCCTGATCTAGTTGGAGATGTCCCTAATGAGTGCAGGGAGGTTGGACAAGGTGACTTGTGAGGGTCTCTTCCAAGGGGATGCAATCTGGGGATCTGCCTTTTCCAACCTCACCCGTTGTGTGCTGCCCTGTCCTGCAGCTGGCAGAGCTGCTGCATTCTCACGCTGCCCCTCAGCCAGAGAAACATGCCCCAGAAGCAGCCACAGCCCAGCCACTTACTTTGATTTATTTCCTTTTCCCTGCAGATGAGAGAAGAGTTTGAAAAACTGGTGCATTTTATCAGGCAGTGTTGAATGGGGTGATTCATCCCCTGCTTTCTTGGCACACCATTCTTTGGTTTATTTTTTTGGCTATCCTTGCAACCCTGGCAGTGCCAAGCCCTGCATGGACGTGCCCCATGGTAGCCAACCTGTGCTGCCCATATGTTAGCTTGGAAGAAAAAAAACCAAAAAACCAAACCAAAACACAAAAAGCCCCAACCATCAGAGCTCATAATGGGAAGCCTTTGTACTGCAAGCCAAGATGCTTGGGGCTTGTTAAATATATTCTCCTTGTCAACAGCTCCCCAATTTCTAAAGCAGCTTTGGTGTGAATCAGCTTTGAACAAGTTCATTTGACTCCAGGGATATTTGCAGGCCTTAAAACAAGTTGGATCCCAGCAGTAAAACTCTGCAGTGGTTTCCTGCTCCAAAGCACCAGCCAGTGACTGGTGTTTTGATTTGATCTCCTCTAAACATCCAAAAGTACAGAGATTGTCCCAGTTAGCAAAACTGTGGTGACTTTGGAGAGTGGAGGAGGCTTATTGAAGCAAGTGTTTCTGGGAGCTTCTC
The DNA here is from genome assembly GCA_013396675.1 of Eubucco bourcierii. Lineage (NCBI taxonomy): Eukaryota > Metazoa > Chordata > Aves > Piciformes > Ramphastidae > Eubucco > Eubucco bourcierii. The sequence continues at coordinate 17,931 of VWZE01009199.1, read as the reverse complement.
AGTGTGTGACTGCAGCCAATGCAGACCAGACCTTGGTGTAACATAGCAAAGCATCCTGACACTGAAGTCAGTGTTAGAAGAGTGTGAACAGCAGCTCCATGGAGATTCTCTTGCCGCTCTGCTGTGCTCTAGGGAGGTAACATCTGGAATACTGGATCTGGTTCTCGGGAGGGAACTGCTGCAAAGAGTCCAGAGATGCTGAGGGGACTGCAGCACCTCTGTGAGGAGGAAAGATTGAGGCTCTCTAGCCTGGAGAAGAGCAACCTGAGAGGGGTGTGTTTAATGTTGACCAATAGCTAAAGGGTGGGGGGAAGAGGATGGGACCAGACTCTGTCGGGTTGTGTGCAGAGGGAGAAGAATCACAAAATCACAGAAACATGCAGGCTGGCAAAGCCTCTCAGGATCACCAAGTCCATCCTAGAACCCTACTCTACAAGATTTGCCTTGAACCGTATCCCAAAATACCATTAAATACATCCAGGGTGGGTGACTCTACCACCTTCCTGGGCAGCTCATTCCAGTCCATGAAAAAGTTTTTCCTAATGTCCAATCTAAACTTCCCCAGCCTCAACTTGAAGCCATTCCCCCTTGTTCTGTCTCAAATAACCTGTGAGAAGAGGCCAGCACCAACCTCTCCACAACCTCCTTTCAGGTAGCCATAGACAGTGGTGAGCTCTCCCCTCAGCCTCCTCTTTTTCAAACTAACCATTCCCAGCTCCCTCAGTCACTTCTCATAAGGTTTATTCTCTAGGCCCAGGGTCAGAGTGCAGAATCAGCTTGAAGGTCTTTGCTGCCTTCAAAAAACCTGATGCCAAGGGGATTTTGGGCACAAGGCTGCAGGTTTGGCATGCAGGTGAAATGGGAGGTGGCTTGTTCATAGAAGCATCAAATTGTTTCAGTTGGAGTCCAAACATTAACTCATCACTGTCAGGTCACCACTAAACCATGTCACTCAGCACCATAGCTACACAGCTTTTAAATCCCTCTAGGAACGAGGACTCCACCACTGGGCAGCCTGATCCAGGGCTTGACAACCATTAAGGGGAAGAAATTGTTCCTCATATTTGATGTAAACCTCCCCTGTTGCAGCTTGGGTCATTTCCTCTTGTTCTATCACTTGTTTCTTGGAAAAAAAACCAACCCCCACCTCAATCCAGTCTCCTTTCTGGAAGTTCTACAGAACCAGAAGGTCTCTCCTCAGCCTCCTTTTCTCCAGGCTGTGCAACTCCAGTTCCCTCAGCTGCTCCTCACTTGCCCGGTTCTCCAGACCATTCACCAGTTGTGGTTGTCCTCTGGACACACTTCAGTCCCTTAATGTCCTTCTGGGAGTCAGTGGCCCAAAATTGAACCTAGTATTTGAAGTGTGGCCTCACAAGGTGTGATCTTGTTTCAAGTGTTGGAAAGTGCTGCATTGAAGGAGATCATACTGGTGACAGTCCTGCTTGAAGCAGGAGGTTGTAGAGCCTTTCAGGGGCTGCTTTCTGACCAACACTTCAGTTTCCATGAGCTATCAGAGGAGGTCTCCTCTACTGAGACCTGCTGCCTGCTCATGCCTGGTAGCTACCTGCAAAAGAAGGCAACAGGATTGGTCTGGGATGGAGAACTTGTTCCAGCTGCCCACATCCAACCAGCAAATCGATTTGGACTGATTACTGAAACCCTGAGCTGGAGCCTGGTGTTGAACTGCCACTCTCCAGGTGGTTTCAGCCCAGCAGCTGGAGTTTACAGTGTGTGCAGACGTGCTATGAGTCAATCTTGATCCCAGTACTACATACACCAGGGGTAACACAGGTTTATGAGCTTGGGAACGGCCCCAGCATGTCCCTAGATGGCTGTGGACCATTCTCATGCTCCTGAAGCTCTCCAGGTAGCTGAGGAAACAAGGTGTGTCTGCTTCCCATGCAATAAACCTCCTGCCAAGGGAGTGTTTGCACAACTGCTGCACCAAAGCAGCAGAGAACATCACTTTGGGCTCACTTGGGCATCTGACTGATCTTCAGGGCTGACCTCCAGGGGAACAGCTTAGAGAGCAACAAAGCTGGTGAAGGGCATGGAAAAGAGGACTGGTGAGGAGCAGCTGAGGGAACTGGGGTTGTTTAGTCTGGAGAAGAGGCTGAAGGGAGAGCTCATTACTCTCTACAACTCCCTGAAAGGAGGTTGGAGTGAGGTGGGTTTGGTCTCTTCTCCCTAGGATCAGGTGATAGAATGAGAGGAAATAGCCTGAAATTGTGTCAGGGGAGGTTTAGGTTGGAGATTAAGAAAAATCTTCTTTCCTGCAAGAGTGGTCAGACATTGGAACAGTCTGCTCAGAAAGGTGATGAAGTCACCATCCCTGGAGGTGTTCTAGAAACCTGTGGACATGGCACTTTGGGACACAGTTTAATGGCCATGGTGATGTTGAGTTTATGGTTGGACTCTGTGCTTACAGGCAGACAGTTCTGCATGATGGTAGGCTCCTGAGGTGCAGAGGCCAGAAAATCAGCCACAGAATGGTTTGTGTTGAAAGGGACCTTAAAGATCATCTAGTTCCAACCCCCCCTTGCCATGGGCAGGGAAACCTCCCACTGGAAGAGGTTGCTCAAGGCCTCATTCCCCCTGGCTTTGCCAAGTGTTGCCTTGCAAACCTGCCTTGGCCATCCCCATTATATAGGCAGGAGCATTCCCAACCCCACAACCCTGTCTTCTGCCGGGACTGCAATGGAAGTGTCTGTGAGAGATTTGATCCTGATTTATGAGCTCCAAGCAATAATCTCTCTGTCTCGAGGGAAAAGCGTTTCAGCAGCTGATGAGTGGCACTGCTAAAAATAGCCATTTCTGTGCTGAATTGCTGCAGCTTCTGGTCGTGGTCTCACAATGGAGCTTTGTCCCTGCTTGGGTTGGTTTCAGCCCTTGGTGTCAAGTGCTGCCTGTTTGTAAACACTCTCGGAGCGCGATGACAAACCTGCAGTAAATCCACTTGTGTGCGTAGTGCCCCTTCATGTGTTGACAGTATCCTGAATAGTTGCACTTCAAACAATGATAGAATCCTGGTGTGTTTATTTCTTGGGCTGCCTTGTAGCCTTTCAGCTGGAATCTAGCCTGGCTGTCTGCATCTCACTTCCCATCACACACACACAAGGTTGGTTAGGCTTCTGGTTAGGGATGAGGCTGACCTGTGTCTGTTCAGCCTGGAGAAGAGAAGGCTCCAGGGAGACCTTAGAACAGCCTTCTAGCACCTGAGGGAGACCTACAGGAAAGCTGCAGAGGCTTTTTACAAGGGCTTATAGTGATAGGACAAGGGACAGTGGCTTTGAGATGGAAGAGGGGAGTCTGAGACTGGAGATGGGGAAGAAATTCTTGACAGTGAGAGTGGGGAAACACTGGAACAGCTTGCCAAGGGAGGTTGTGGATGCTTCATCCCTGGAAGTGTTCAAGGCCTGGCTGGGAGAGGACGTTGAGCAGCTTGGTCCCCTGTTGCAGGAGGGGTTAGAACTGGATGATCTTTAAGGTCCCTTCCAACCCAATCCATTCTATGAATCTATGAATTTGCATCAATTAAAACACTGAGAGGGGAATGAAATGCTTCTGGTAAATTCGTAGGCAGCTCATACTGCCCTGTGTGGTCAGCAGGGAACATGTTGGTGTTGCTGATTCATTTCTCGCCCTTTAGATGAGCTCTTAGACTTGTCGCTCTCACAGTTCAACATTCCACAGGAGGACCAAACAATTCAGGCAAATTGCATGCTTAGAAAAGAAAATTGGGTCCTCAGAACAGTAAGTGGAAGTGCAGGCACTGGCTGCCTCTTCTGGAGGTGCAGCTCCATTTTAGCTGTCTGAAGCTATCTCTGGATCACAGAGTGTGTGATGGTAGTAGGGGATCATCCTCTGAGTGAGAGAGTCAGTGCTGAGGTCTCAGGGTCTGTGAGTGTGTATCTCTGAAGGCTTCTGATTAGACTTGCTTTAAACCACCACCATAATCATAGAAGCACAGAGTTGTTTAGGTTGGAAAAGACAAATCACTAAGTCCAATCCTTAACTGAGCACTGCCAGGTCACCATTAAGCCATGTCCCTCAGCACCACATCTACACAGCTTTTAAATTTCTCCAGGGATGGGGACTCCACCACTGCCCTGGACAGCCTGGTCCAGGCCTTGACAAGAAGAACTTGTTCCTCATGTCCAGCCTAAACCTTCCCTTGTGCAATCCAAGGCCATGCCCTTTTGTCTTAATATTTGTTATTAGGGAGAAGAGACCAACCATCACCTGGCTCCGACTTCTTGTCACAGAGTTGTAGAGAACCAGGAGGTCTCCACTCAGCTTAACAACCCTAGTTCCTTCAGCTGCTCCTCACAAGACTTGTGCTCCAGGCTCTTCATCAGTTTTGCTGCTTTTCTTTGGACCTGCTGCAGCCTCTCAATGTCCTTCTTGTAGTGAGGGGTCCAAACCTGACCCCAGTATTTGAGGTGCAGCCTCCCCAGTGATGAGTACAGGGGGAATGATCCCTGTGCTAGTTATTATTGATAGAGACCAGGATGCTACTTGACCATCTTGGCCCCCTGGGCCAATGAATGAATAATAAAGAATGTCTCTGAGTGACTGGGGTGCCTTTTTTACTCTCTTGGAGTGCATCTTCTACTTTAGCTTCACCCACAAAGTGTGAAGTTGATTGGCTGCTGTGATAGCTCTGCAGAGCATGCATGGAATTACAGGCAGTGGAGGGGCTTAAGGGGGCTCCAGATGTAACTCCTGAGCCTACCTGTATTGCTAAGATAAGAAGACTGGGAAAGGTGAGGAGATTGTTTTAAATTGGCTGTAAGCTTCCTTTCAGATGGTCTTTCTAAAGCTAAGTATACCAAAGATCAGCAGAAGGGATCACTGCTCCTTTCTCTCACTTGAACAGCTGCAGACGGCTGGTGCAAGCTGGACACCCTAGAATTGAGAAGGGAGGAGATGAGGCCCACCTGGGATGGCCATGACCACGGGTTGCAAAAAGGCAGAGTAATCACAGAATTGTTTGGATTGAAATAGACCATTCCTAGGATTGGAAGAAATCACTTAGTTCCTAGCCCGCTGCCATGGGCAGGGACACTTTCCACTAGATCAGGTTGCTCCAAGCCCCATCCCACCTGGCTTTGAACACTTCCAGGGATGGGACATCCACAGTTTTTCTGGGCAACCTGTTCCAGTGCCTCACCTTCCTCACAGAGAATTTCTCCCTTCTGTCTAATCCAAGTCTCCCCTCTTGCTGTGTGATGTGAAACCTGCAGGGAGAGCAAGGTCACTTTTTAAAGGCAAACCAAAGCTGGTGGGAAAAAAAGAGAAACAAAAAGCCTCCAACCAACTCTCAGCTAAGCTTTTAAGCACGCAAGCCTTGTTTTCAGCCTTGCTGCAGCCTTTGTGTCACCACAGCTCTGGCCAGTGCTACCACAGGAGTATTTAGGTAAGCTAAGAATAGCAGATTTCCTTGAGAAATGTCGTTGTCTATTTTAGGTTTGCCTTTTTGAATTGTTGGAGCCTTGATGACCTTCTTTTCTGAAGGGTCCTGGAAGAATAGCCTGGTCAGAGAGCATTGTTGTGATGAGGTGGGCAGTTGTGAGCTGCCTTGATTCTCTGGCTTCTTCCTTGTGACCTGTAAGAATTTTGCTGGCAGAATGGGATGAAAAGTGGTCGTACCTCTGAGCTTGATTGCCATCGCTACTAGATTGGAAGTGGAGAAGGCCAGAGGGACATCTCCAGTTCTGCTCTTTCTGGGTTGCCATTGTCCATAGGGCCATTGCAAAAGGAATCCAGAACCCAGTTTCACTTCTGACCCTGTTAGATTAAAATGCAATAAACTGACATGCTTGAGAAGAAAGGTGCAGGACCAGTGGCTGACAAGGCCCAAGAAATTAGAGTCATAGAATGGTTTAGGTCAGAAGGGATCTTTAAAGGCCATCTAGTTCAAACCTCCTGCAGTCAGCAGGGACATCTGCAACTAGAGCAGGCTGCTCAGAGCCCCAGACAACCCGGACTGGCCTCACATCCCTATAGAGATGACTTCTAGGAGCTTGCAAAGCAAATCAGCACACTGCATGCAGGAGCAGCCTTGGGTGGATGGAGGTAGATCGGGACTAGTTGGGGCTTGGTATTGACTTTAAACCTTTCTTGACCACAGAAGTTTGAACCTCTCTTCATCAAAGCCTTAGGACTCATCTTGCTGTGGCAGGACAGGCTTGGCTCTGGGGGCTGCATCATGTGGCTGTGAATTTGTTCGACTGGCCCTCGTTGTCTTTCATCAGATGTAAAGGGTTTTTTTGTCTGCAGCATTTCTATAATTAGTGGTGTGATATCTGATCTCCGTGCTTTGAGCCAAATCCTCTTCCCCTAGCCCCACAGTGACGTGATCTGCAGCTTGTGCTTTGTGGTTGCCACAGAGGCCGAGCGCGGCTGCAGCGCTGTGTCGTGGCGCTCGCCGGCGCTGGGCACAGTGGTTTGCTGCTTCTCTCTGGTTTAGAGGATTGACCACGAAATTACCACTTGGAGATGAGACTTTGAAAATCCTTTGATTGGAGATGAGACTTTGAAAATCCTTTGACTTCTTTGGAAATAATCAACATGGTACATGAGGGTGGAGGTTCCTACTACTGGTGCTTCAGGCCAAAAAGTTGTTGCATCCCAATTTGACCTTGGTTGTCCTTACTATCCCAGTTGGAAGGCTGGGTCTAGTTCTCAAGTTTTCTTTCTTTGTGGACTCTTCCTTTTTCAGACTTCCTGAGGATTTTTAACTGCAGATAAATTTGTGCCAAGTTCCCTCTACACATTTCTCTGCCTTTTCTCTCTGTCCCCATAGATTCCTTAGGTAAAAATCCCTAAGCTCTCTTTCTGCAGAGAGGTTCAACCTGAGTTCCCTCAAAACATGTCTTGGCTTTTTCCCATAGACTCCATAGTGAGCTTAAAGAGTTTTAACTGTAGAGGAGAAGTTCAAGCTGAGTTCTCTCAGCAAGCTTCTCTGCTTTTTTCCACAGATACGTTAGAAAGAGAGCTTGAGGGTTTTTAACTGCAGAGAAGTTCAAGCTGAGTTCCCTCAGGAAGCTTCTCTGCTTTCTTCTACAGATTTCATGGAGAGCTTGAGGGTTTTTGAACTGCAGAGGAGAAGTTTGAGCTGAGATCCTGAATAAGCTTCTCTGCTTTCTTCCGTAGGTTCCATAGAGAGCTTCAGGGTTTTTAACTGCAGAGGAGAAGTTTAAGCTGAGATCCTGAATAAGCTTCTCTGCTTTCTTCCATAGGTTCCATAGAGAGCTTGAGGGTTTTTGACTGCAGAGGAGAAGTTTGAGCTGAGATCCTGAATAAGCTTCTCTGCTTTCTTCCACAGGTTTCTTAGAGAGCTTGAGGGTTTTTAACTGCAGAGAAGTTCAAGCTGAGTTCCCTCAGGAAGTTTCTCTACTTTCTTCTATAGATTTCATAGAGAGCTTGAGGGTTTTTAACTGCAGAGGAGAATTTTGAGCTGAGATCCTGAATAAGCTTCTCTGCTTTCTTCCATAGGTTTCTTAGAAAGCTTCAGGGTTTTTAACTGCAGAGGAAAAGCTGGAGATGAGTTCCCTCAACAAGCTCCTCTGCTTTCTTCCATAGGTTCCTTAGAGAGCTTCAGGGTTTTTAACTGCAGAGGAGCTGAGATCTTGCATAAGCTTCTTTTCTTTCTTCCACAGGTTTCTTAGAGAGCTTGGGGGTTTTTAACTGCAGGGGAGAAGTTGGAGCTGAGTTCCCTCAACAAGCTTCTCTGCTTTCTTCCATAAGTTCCTTGGAGAGCTTGGGGGTTTTTAACTGCAGGGGAGAAGTTGGAGCTGAGTTCCCTCAACAAGCTTCTCTGCTTTCTTCCATAAGTTCCTTGGAGAGCTGGAGGGTTTTTAACTGCAGGGGAGAAGTTGGAGCTGAGTTCCCTCAACAAGCTTCTCTGCTTTCTTCCATAAGTTCCTTGGAGAGCTGGAGGGTTTTAACTGCAGGGGAGAAGTTGGAGCTGAGTTCCCTCAACAAGCTTCTCTGCTTTCTCCCATAGGTTCCTTAGAAAGCGAGCTTGGACGGCATGCAAAGTTGTGAAATATCTTGAGTTCCCTCAACAAGCTTCTCTGCTTTCTCCCATAGGTTCCTTAGAAAGCGAGCTTGGACGGCATGCAAAGTTGTGAAATATCTGCAGACAGCACGGATGATCCTCTCAGTAGTGGCCTGCGGAGCAAGCGGCAGCCTCGAATAGTGATTATCGGTGCTGGGCTCGCGGGCCTGTCGGCAGCCAAGGCGCTCCTGGAGAGCGGGTTCACGGATGTAACCGTCCTTGAGGCCACTGACCGCATCGGAGGCCGCGTGCAGAGTGTGAAGCTTGGTAAGAGCAGCCTGCTGGGCTATGCCGCGTTGCGCTGGGGAGGGTTTGTGTGGCACTCAGCCTGGTTTGGCCGCGGGAAGAGGCTTTGTTAGCCACCGCGCGTGTGCCGAGGGGGATTCAGGTTGGGATGGTGTCAACAACTAGCTGAAGGGTGGTTGTAGCCAGGAGGAGGTTGCTTTCTTCTCTCAGGCAAGCAGCACCAGAACAAGAGGACACAGTCTCAAGCTGTGCCAGGGGAAGTTTAGGCTGGAGGTGAGGAGAAAGTTGTTGCCTGAGAGAGTCATTGACTGCTGGAATGGGCTGCCCAGGGAGGTGGTGGAGTCGGCGTCCCTGGAGGTGTTCAAGGCGGGTTTGGACGTGGCACTTGGTGCCATGGTCTAGTCTTGAGGGCTGTGGTGATGGGTTGGACTTGATGATCTTTGAGGTCTCTTCCAACCTTGGTGATACTGTGAGACTGTGTTGGCAGCGTAAATCCGTGGGCTCCTTGCAGGGTGGGAGGGTGAAGCTTGCAATTGTTAAGGTTGGAAAAGACCCTTTAAGATCATCAAATCCAGCTGTAATCCCACTACTGTGAACACTAAACTCTATCTTGAAGCATCCCATCTATGCTCTTCTTGAACACCTCCAGGGATGGAGCAGGCTTCAAAGGCTTCCAGGAGACCTTAGAGTAGCCTTCCAGTATCTGAAGGGGGGTCTAAAGGAAGACTGGGGAGGGACTGTTTACAAGGTCTTGTAATGACAGGACGAGGGACAATGGATTTGAACTGGCAGAGGGGAGATTTAGACTGGATGTTAGGAGGAAGTTCTTTACAGTGAGGGTGGTGAGACACTGGCACAGGTTGCCCAGGGAGGTTGTGGTTGTTCCCTCCCTGGAGGTGTTCAAGGCCAGACTGGATGAGGCCTTGAGTGACCTGAACTAGTGGGAGGTGTCCCTGCCTATGGCAGGGGGTTGGAACTAGATGATCCTTGAGGTCCCTTCCAACCTTACCATTCTATGATGGTGATTCCACCACGTCCCTGGGCAGCCTATTCCAATGTCTCACCACTCTTTCAGGAAAATGTTTACCTCAGTGTCCAACTTAAACTTCCCCCTGGTGCAACTTAAGCCCATTTCCTCTTGTCCTATGGCTAGTTACTTGGGAGAAGAGACCAATACCAGCCTTACTCCAACCTCATTTCAGGGCCTCATAGACATCAGTAAGATCTCCCCTCAGCCTTCTCTAGACTAAACAGCCCCAGTTCCCTCAGCTTCTCCTTGTATGCTGTGCCCTCCAACCCCTTCACCAGCCTTGTTGCTCTTCTCTGGACACCCTTCAGGACCTCAGTGTCTTTCTTAGACTGTGGTGCCTAGAATCAACCACAGTGCTCAAGCTGTGGCCTTACCATGGGTGAGTACAGGGACACCATCACTTCTCTGCTCCTGCTGGACACTGTTTTTTTATTCAGGCCAGGATGCCACCTGGGCACACTGCTGGCTGATGTTCAGCTGTCCACCAGCACCTCCCACATCCTTTACCATTGGGCTGCTTTGCAGCCACTCTGCCCCAAGCCCGTAGTGTTGCTTGGGGTTGTTGTGACTAAAGTGCAGGACCAGAGATGTGGCCTTATTAAACCTCATCTGCCCAGTCTTGTGCATCTCTTTGCGGGGAGGGCTGCACCAAACCCTCTTTCTATAAAATGAAGACCTCGGGGATTGTTTTCATCTGTACAGGGAGAGCTCTGTGTAACAGGTCTGTGATTGAATAGCTGTATCAAGACAGTTTCCACCAGCTCTTTCCAGCTTGACTCCACCAGGAGCAGTCAGTAAATCTCCTGGCTAGTGATGGGCTGTCTCTGGGTGGCTAGAATCACTTGCCAAGGGGCAAGCCCCAAGCTATTCTGTTTAACAAACAGCCCCATTCATTTCCCTAGAACTAATTTACTGTGTAGGGCACTACCCACTGTGAATCAGGCTGCTGGAAAAAAAAAACTCCTCAATGTCCCCTTTCATCCTGATCTGCAGCTTTCTTTACCTCTGTGGCTTCCTTTCTCAGTGTGCAATAAAGGTGCAGACACTGGGTATTTTAATCCTGGGTCAATTGGTAGTCCTTGGAAAATCTCTGCATGCAGGAGGAGTGGAGCAAACATTGCCCTTTGCAACAGAGCACTCAGTGAAACTTTCCCTGGTATCTAGAAGGGCACTACTTGTCTCTTCTCCACAGGAGGTGAAAAGCTCCTCACTTCTACTCAGTTGCCTTCCCCATTTCAATTAACTGCTTCTGCTTCTGATTCCACTTCTGGGTTTATAAACTCTGGCCTCTTGCTGCCCTCCTTTCTTTGTGTTTGCCAGGTGCTGACATCATTACTATATTTTACTTGATAAACTCCCTACAGTAAATAAACAGCCATGTCCTATGAACCTTTCAGAAGGGAAATGAATGGAGAGGCAATTGGACAAAGCTAAGCTGCAGGGTTTGAATAGGGGCACTTCACATTCTGCTGAGACTTGGCATGGAGGTTGGAATGGGAAGTGTGTCCTTTGCTCACAATGCACTGCATTAAAAATAGCCTGGATCATGGCTGTGTGAGGAGGGAAGTGTGAAAGAGCTAAAATCTTCAGGGAGTGACAGATCATCTTGGCAGTCCACCTGTGAAATGGTTTTGTTGTACTATTGCTGGGACCAGTTCTCTCTCCTTTGGACGCCTCCACTAGTTGCTGATAGCTTTGCCTCTGCTGGGAATCTCCTTCCTGTTCATTAACACTTTAATGTGAGACAGGAGCAGGCTTTTCAGTCTGGTGGAGATCTTGCTGTTTATAGAACTGTTTTGGTTGGAAAAGACCTCCAAGATTGACTCCAGCCATCAACCCAACACCACTGTGGCCATTAAACTGTATCTCAAAGTGCCATGTCCACATGTTTCTTGAACACCTCCAAGGATGGTGACTCCACCAACTCCCTCTGCAGCCTGTTCCAACGCCTGACCACTCATGCAGGAAACAAACTGTTCCTGATATCCAGTGTAGCTTTGCAGAGCAGAGGACTGGAATCCAAAGTCTTGATCTTTTAATACCTTTCCTAAAGTGACACATTGTCCATCTTTCCATAGCTCCAGCAAACTATTGTCAGAGAATTTATAGAATCATAGAATATTTCACTGTGTGGGGATGGACAACAGTTCCAGGACCTGCTGGCATGGTTTTTCCTTCCAAAGATCAAGTGTCCCATAAATAAGAGCTCTGTGGAGGAAGATGATCAGTGTAGCAGAGAGCAAGCTCCTGCTGCTGCTCTGGCATCTGATGGCTTGCAGGAGGCTTGCATTAACGAGGTGACTGTCACATGCATTATTGATGAGCTCTGTTCTCTCTGCCTGCCAGTGTGCAACAGTCATCTCCACGAGGCTGCCTGTGCTGGGAGGGTGGTGGAGTTTGTGGCACCTTAAATATCCACACATCTGTGGCTTGATGCTGCACACTGAGGCACATCGTTATTTGGGTGCATCTAAGAATCTTTCACTCTCAAGTGAAAGTGGTATCGTAGGGTACCATACTGTGGTATGGTAGGGTTTGGAAAGGACCTCTGAAGATCATCTAGTGCCATGATACATAGTTTGGAGGGCAGTCAGCATGCTGCTTACTGACAAGGTGGTTGTCTGCTGGAGAAGCAGGATACCTGGGGCCTCCTGTGGAGGCAGCCTCTGAGCTGGAGGGCAGCATCTCTTGGAGCTTCCACCTGTTCAGCCTGACCGTGTTACAGCTTAGTGCTGCAGTGTTGTTCTGCCTGAGCATATATTTACATGTTAAGCAGCCTGTGATGACTGGCAGTTGCATGCTCTTTTCTTCATCAGGCAGCATCCTGTTCACTCTCCCACTTAATCAGGTGCTCACACACCTCTGGAGCAAGCTGCACAGCGTGGTGCTGCCTGGGATGCTGGGGAGAACACAGCTCCCACAGCCTTTGAAGCACTCAGCTTTGGACTTCTGAGAATCTCAAAAAATGTGGGTGGAGGACACAACCCAAGCTTATTTTTAGCACCTCCCTTCAGCTGCTGAACATCTCCCTGTGCTGTCAGCCCAGTTGTGGCTGTGCTAGGGGGTAGGGGGGAGGCCAGAGCTCTGGCGCACACCCAGTTAGTTGTAAGGAAGGGAGAGAGTGGGGCTGACTAAACCCTTTGAGTTTTGCAGGCAGAGCACAGGTGATGAAAACTGAATGCCTTTGTTTTTTGAGCTGCCAGTGCATCTATTTAAAGAACCTGATTTATTATAAATAATAAAATAGAACCTACTGACTCATCTGGGGAATGGAAATGCTTCATTGTGTTGCAGCTAATCTGAGGTGTACTTGTAAATAACACACATTTAATCACAGGACAGGGTTCAGTGTGCAGGCCAGTGGCATTATCCCAAGGCAATCCAATTTTTGACCTGTATTTCCCTGCTGTAGGTGCTTCTCTTTCTGTGTTCATAGAATCACAGAAGGGACCTTAAAGGTGATCCAATTCCAACTCCCCTGGCATTAGCAGGGACACCTTCCACTAGACTAGGTTGCTCTGGGTCCCCAGCTCCTCCTCTTGAATACAGTGGACATTTGAAGTCTTTAAGTACTCTATTCTGTCCCTACAACTTTAATATTTATGTAAGTACCTTTCTATGTCCTTTCTGAAGTAATGCACTGTGGCTCTTACAGCTCTTTCCCTCCCCACACCCCCTTCACTAGCACCTGGCTTGTGCTGTACCACCACCAATGCATTCTCTGCCTTCTGGTCATCTTCTTCCTCAGCACAGGAAGGACATGGAAGTGTTGGAGCGAGTCCAGAGGAGGGCCACAAAGATGCTCAGAGGGCTGCAGCAGCTCTCCTATGAGGACAGGCTGAGAGAGTTGGGGCTCTGCAGCCTGGAGAAGAGAAGGTTTCCAGGGGACCTGATAGTAGCCTTCCAGTATCTGAAGGGGGCCTACAGGAAGGCTGGGGAAGGATTATTTACAAGGTCCTGCAACGACAGGACAAGGGGCAATGGGTTTAAAGTGGCAGAGGGGAGATTTAGACTGGATATTAGGAGGAAGTTCTTTACAGTGAGGGTGGTGAGGCACTGGAAGAGGTTGCCCAGGGAGGTTGTGGCTGCGCCCTCCCTGGAGGTGTTGAAGGCCAGATTGGATGAGGCCTTGAGTGACCTGTTCTAGTGGGAGGTGTCCCTGCCTATGGCAGGGGTTTGGAACTGGCTGATCCTTGAGGTCCCTTCCAACCTTACCATTCTATGATTCTTAAGTGCAGGTTATAGAATCATTAAGGTTAGAAAAGACCTCTAAGGTCAAGTCCAACCTTCTGCCTAACACCTCCAGGTCTCCTAGACCATGTCCCAGAGTGCTACATCTGCTTGTTTCTAGAACATATCCAGGGATAGTGACTCCTCCACCTCCCTGGGAAGCCTGTTACAATGCCTGGCTATTCTTGCAGGAAAGGAATTCTTCCTGATATCCAACCTAAACATTCCTCTGGCACAGGTTTAGAGAAGATGGTTTAGGAAGGCCACATAGCAAGGACAGAGCAGCTAGGAACAGCCATGGTAGGAACTGGGAACCCAGGAGATTCTAAATGTCACCTTAGGTTTCAGAGGTGTGTCTCTGTGCAGGTATCTTTATTGGAAACATAGAATGGTAAGGTTGGAAGGTTCCTCTGCCTAATTCCCCATACGGGCCACCAATTATTCTGTCGTGGGTTTAAAGAGCTGACAGAGTGAAGCTGAGAAAAAAACCACAGTTATATTTGGAGAGAGTTACAGATAAAAATTACAAAGCAGATACAGAATCCATAAGCAAACCCCTCTGAATTTTCCCCCCACCTAAAACTAAATCTATCATCCCCCGTGCTCCAATACTACCACTACCATGCCGCTGCCACCCAAGAGGCCTAAGCACAGCCTCTGGAGGCCCCAAACCAGGCTTATCCTTACATGTTTGTCCTGATAACACAGCTCCTGCCTGGCACAAGGCTGGAGGGGGAGGAAAGGAGAGAGAGCTGGCCTTGCCATGAGTTTATGAAGAGAATTATGGGATTGAATAACAATATTCCAGTCCCCAGAGGACTTTTTTAACCTTATAGTTCCCAACCTGGGACAGAAGGGACCTCAAAGTTCCTCTAGTTCCAACCCATCCTTTGAGCTCTCTCTAAACATGTATCCTGGAGGCCTGGTTTGAGGATGTGACGGTTTGGGAGTTCCCCACCCCCCCACACTTTGTAAAATGGCCCAGACTAGAACTCAACTGGCTGGAAGTTAAAAGATGAAGCTCTATTTACAGCNCTTACGTGCAAGGTAAAGTAGGAGGATGAGCCAGGGGAGTTAGAAGAAAAGTGGTTAGTGAGGATTAATCAGCAGAGGAGTCAGAGCCCAGAAACTGCTAGATTGCCCCAGCAGCTCCTGTTCCAGCAAGCAACAGAGAGAGACTCACTTATCTATTGTTTTGGTTAGTGTTCCCAAACAATTTCTTAGCAAGCGTATGAGTGAAGTAGACATCATGATGTTTTCTTTTCACAGCCTATAGTGTAATTTTTCTCTATTAAAATATTCCAATTAGCCTCAAACCAACACAGAAGAGCAGAGAAAGGTCACTGAGTGATGTTCAGGCGTGTTGAGCAGTTGTTGTGGTTCTGCAGGCGGTCACTTTCTTGAGGGTGGAGCGTAGGAAGCTGTCAGATAAATGTCTGCTCGGTTGGTTCTCCTGCAGGGCACGCCACTTTTGAACTGGGAGCTACGTGGATTCATGGTTCACATGGAAACCCAGTCTATCATCTAGCAGAAGACAATGGCTTGCTTGAAGAGACTACTGATGGTGAGAGAAGTGTTGGGCGGATCAGTCTTTACTCCAAGAATGGGGTGGCTTACCACCTCACCAACAACGGGCAGAGGATCCCGAAAGATGTGGTTGAAGAATTCAGTGATTTATACAACGAGGTTGGTATTCAGCTGCTCTGTCACCTTGCAGATTTGCTTGAAACACTGGGACCTCAGAGAAGTTGTAACACCCTGGGTACTGGGCAAAGGTAGAAAAGTGGTAATATGGAGTTGTAGACTCATTGAGGCTGGAAAGACCTTTAAGATCATTTAGTCCAACCATTAACCCAGCACTGCCAAGTCCACCACTAAACCATGTCCCTCAGAACCATATTTACATGGTTTTTGAACACTTCCAGGGGCAACAATTCCACTGCTTCCCTGGACAGCCTGTTTCAGGACTTAACCACTCATAGAATCATAGAAGGGTTTAGGTTGGAAGGGACCTCAAAGCTCATCCAGTTCCAATCCTCTGCCATAGGCAGGGACACCTCCCACTAGTACAGGTCACTCAAGGCCTCATCCAACCTGGCCTTGAACACCTCCAGGGAGGTTGTGGAGCACAGAATCACATTCTGTGATTCTGTTCTCCACAACCTCCCTGGGCAACCTGTTCCAGTGTTTCACCATCCTCACTGTAATGAACTTCTTCCTAAAATCCAGTTTAAATCTCCCCTCTGCCAGTTTAAACCAATTCTTTCTTGTCCTGTCATTAGAAGACCTTGTCGATAGTCTCTCCACAGCCTTCCTGCAAGCCCCCTTCAGATCCTGGAAGGCTACTCCTTCCAAGGTCTCCTGGAAGCCTTCTCTTCTCCAGACTACAGAGCCCAAACTCTCTCAGTCTGTCCTCATAGCAGAGCTGCTGCAGCCCTCTCAGCATCTTGGTGGCCTCCTCTGGACTGGCTCCAACAGTTCCTTCTTGTGTTGGGGGCTCCAGAACTGTACACCGTACAATACTCTTTCAGTAAAGAATTTTTTCCTAATGTCTGACCTAAACTCCTCCTGGGTGACTTGAGGTTGTTTCCTCTTGTCCTGTCACTTGTTACTTGTTACTTGGGGGATGAGTTGGGCCTTGTAGTGAGTGCCTCAAAACTGAACCAGTGCTCAAGGTGCAGCCTCACCAGTGCTGAGATCAAGGGGACAATCCCTGCCCTGGTTCTGCTGGTCACACTGTTTCTGGTACAAGCCAGGATGCTGTTTGCCTTTGCAGAAGCACAGAATACATCCTGTTGGAAGAGATCTCAAAGATCATCTAGTCCAACCCTTGACCCAGTACTGAAGGGTCTTGGCCACCTGGGCACATGCTGGCTCATCTTCAGCTGCTGTTGATCAGCACTTCCAGGTCCTTTTCCATTAGGCACTTTAGAATCATAGAATGGTAAGGTTGGAAGGGACCTCAAGGATCATCTAGTTCCAACCCCCTGCCATAGGCAGGGACACCTCCCACTAGTACAGGTTACTCAAGGCCTCATCCAATCTGGCCTTGAACACATCCAGGGAGGGAGCATCCACAACCTCCCTGGGCAACCTCCCTGGGCAACTTTGCAGCCACTCTGCTCCAATCCTGGAGTGTTCATGGGGTTGTTGTGACCCAAGTTCAGGACCCAGCACTTGGCCTTGTTGAGCATCATTCCATTGGCTTCAGCCCATCAATCCGGCCTGGCCAGCTACTTCTCCGGAGCCTTCCTACCCTTAAGCAGGTCAACACCTCCAACCCAACCTGGTGCTGTCTGCAAACTTCCTGAGAGTGCATTTAATGCCTTCCTCCAGGTGACTGATAAAGATATTAAAGAGGACTGCCCCAAAATATCTTTAATTCCTTTGCAAAACACCAACCTCCGGTTCGCTCTCCCCTGCGTAACTGTGCCCCGCTTGTCCCTGACGTGGGATTAACTCACTGCTGCTAGGATGAACAATCTTTCCACATTTGTCATCAATGTAATCACTTCCAGCAAGTCTTGCTGGGGAGATCCAGTCATTTGCTTTAGAAAGTTGTTCCTTAATTGAAAGGGTGAAAGGCGGAGGGGATCAAATTACTAAACAAAGTAGAACGTAAAAACCTTAGCAACAAGCAGCTAAATATTGTAGGCCTGTGACGTTTTATTGCTGTTATAAATACCTTGGTGTGTGCCAAATCAGCCCAGTGTCCCAGGAACTGAGACTCTTCTGACATCAGAAGGAAAGGGACATCTTTTTTGGTAGACTCAGACCAGTGTGGGCTTCAATCAATGGTTATTTTAACCTTGGTTTGATGTTCAGTGATGCCCTCTTGGAAGGGACCCCAAGGATCACCTGGTCTAACTTTTCTAGGCCACAGTGTAGTTGGAATGAACTGGCCCAGCAGCCTTTCAAGCCAACTCTTAAAGCTTCCCAGTCTGGGAGCATCCACTCCTTCCCTTGGGAAATGATTCCAAAGGCTCACTGTTCTCATGGGCAAACATCTTCTTCTGGAGTGCAATCAGAATCTTCCCCAGCAGTAACTTGTCCCCATCACTCCTTGTCTTTACCATGGGACTCCTTGTAAAAAGGGAGTCTCCATCCTCTTGACAGCCATATGCTGGTTCCTCTTCAGCTTTGTTTAGACAAGAGCATCGATATGTGACAGAAAAGCCAAACAGAAAAAAAAAGTCCCAAACACCAAACTGAAAAACACCAAATGGAAACCAGCAATATGAAAGTGAAGATGGATGTTCAGTGGAAATATTAACTTCTGTTAAAAAAGAAACAGTGACCCAATGTTAGATAAAAAGGGCAAATTTTGTGTGGCACAGTTGACTTGCTAGAGGGCAGGGAT
>VWZE01009197.1:31145-46765 GCA_013396675.1 Eubucco bourcierii | reverse complement strand
GGTAATCCTTGAGGTCCCTTCCAACCTTACCATTCTATGATTCTATGATTCTACAATAGTATTATCAAGATAGTTGAGTTCGTTTAATAGTAATCAGTTATAGCAAATTCTTACAATGAACGGAACCAATCTTCCTGAGTTTCTCAAGCATTTGTTTCACAGCTTTGGGGACCAACTATTAATGAGACTTTACCAGGATTCCAAATTTCTATGCCCGTGAAATTGGAGTTATTATCAGGGTTTGCTGCCCTGAATCTCTCGCCTCATTCTCAACACTCTCAAAACAGCCCACCAGGACATCAAGCATTCTTATTTCTGTAACAAGTTTATTTTAATCTGAAATTGTAAGTGAAATGAGATTCATTTCACTTACACTCACAAAGTGTCAAAGTTAGGATCTTTGTGGAAAAGTTGTCCACTCATGATTTAAGGAATTATCAAGGAAACCTGAGTCGTGCTGAAAAATCCCAACATTCTCCATAAAGCATTTGACAGGCTTGCAGAGTTCAGATTGTTCAACCTGGAGAAAAGAAGGCTCCAGTAAGACATTAGAGCAGCCTTCCAGTACCTGAAGGGGGTTACAGGAGAGATGGGGCTGGACTATTTACAAAG
The DNA here is from genome assembly GCA_013396675.1 of Eubucco bourcierii. Classification (NCBI taxonomy): domain Eukaryota; kingdom Metazoa; phylum Chordata; class Aves; order Piciformes; family Ramphastidae; genus Eubucco; species Eubucco bourcierii. The sequence continues at coordinate 46,153 of VWZE01009197.1, read as the reverse complement.
CCTTGTAGTAATTGGACAAAGGGCAATGGTTCTAAAATACAGCAGACTATATTTTAATTGGATATTAGAAAGAAATCCTTTCCTGTGAAGGTGGTGGAATACTAGAACAGGTTGTCAATAGGGGTGATGCAGACCCCGTGTCTGGAAACATTCAAGATCAGGTTTGAACAGCCTGCTCTGATCAGGAATGTCTCAAGGAGTGTTGGACTACATGATGTCTAAAGATCCTTTCCAACCCAGTGTATTCTATGATTCTTTGACTTTCTGGTCACTTTTTAACGTAATGGTTGAAGACCTTAAATTTTTAATTAAAATAACATAAATTAATTCCATTATGATTTTTTTTCTGGTTGAGTTCTTTTTTTTATTTTTTAACTGATTTGAAAAGACATTTCATTGTTGGAATAAAAAAAAAAAAAGAAAGAAAAAGATAGAAATCTGCTTTGACAGCTCTGCTTTAGAATTTCTAATAAAAGTCTCTTATGTAGGCTCCTGTTTGAAGTAACCTGAACAGGGCTTCTTATTTCCATTTCAAGTCAGGGCTGTTCTGTAACATAAATATCTTATAAATATAAAAGGTTTCCACACCATCACCCTTCCAGCAGTAAGATCATATTAAAATCAACTAGTATTTCTACAAGATGTGTCTTGGTTTTTTTGTAAGACTATTGATTGTTAGTCTGCAGGGGAAGAAAAAAAATGTCTTTGAATTTACAGCATCGTGCTCTGGCTGTATCTGTATCCCACCACTAAAGGAAGATACTACAAATTTTATGAAAAGAACAAATCATAACAGCCTTTGTTTATACATATTTATTTTTTTCCCCCAAAATCTAGCACAGAATAATATTACATGAAAAAAACATTGATCTGGTTAGAAGTGATCAAAATGTGTCAGCACACCGGATGTAATCACACACAGTATCACACAGTATCAGCAAGGTTGGAAGAGACCTCAAAGATCACCAAGTCCAACCCATTACCACAGACCTCAAGACTAGTCTAAGACTAATCATAGAATCATAGAAAGGGTTGGGTTGGAAGGGAGCATTAAAGGTCATTAGTCCACTCCCCCTCAGTAAGGAGGCACATCTCCAACTAAATCAGGTTTCTCAGAACCCCATCAAGCCTGCTCTTGAACATCTTCAGGGAGGGAGCCTCCACCACCTCTCCTTCAGCAACTTTTTCCATTGTTCTACCGCCCTCAGAGTAAAGAACTTCCTCTTTATATTCAATCTAAATCCTACCCTTCTCTAGTTTGATGATCATTTTAGAATGGAAGCATTATCCTTCCTAATAGTTAGATTGCATCCAGCTTACAAGTTTCAGGAATCAACAACAGCTTTGTTATTAATTTTTAATTTGTATTTCACAGGTTTACATTATCCAAGTTGAAATTGAGCTAAGGAAAATGTATTAAGCAGACATGTTTTAACCTTCCCTCTGAGGGTGGTAAGGCACTGAACAAGTTGCCCAGAGAAGCTGTGGAGGCCCCAAATCTAGAAGTATTGAAAGTTAGATTGGCTGGGGTCTTGAGCAAGCAGGTGTAGTAGGAGGTGTCTCTACCTATATCCTGGAGGGTTGGACTTAGATGATTTCAAAGGTACTTGCAACCCAAGTCATTCAATGAAACCATTTCGCTTTAGTTTTTAGGGCTGAATAAAGATCTCAACATACTGTTATAATGGATTTCTCAAAATAATAGCAATAAAAATGCATTATGCTGGAAAATGAAATCGTAAATGCATCATGCAATTCACAACAGTAAAGGAAGCAAGATTGCTGTGGATGATCACAAAATAAGTGAACACGAACCTGAATAGTTTGTATTTGTTTCCTTATTTCTCAAGACATATATTTGAAGTGTTGTCATTTGTCACTGTGTTTTACTCCATGGGGAAATAATAAATAAAATACTTTTATCTTTTATTTTCAGGTTTAATGATATAATAGTTATTAATAAATCATTAATGTATTTTATTGATTTTATATTTTCAAGAAGACTGAAATTTTGCTTCTAGCATTTGTCACCTGCTGGTGACAGATTTTTTAAATTTACTCTAAGTCGTTTTCTTAATCATAGCAATAAAAGAAAAAAAGTTGTTTAATCACATTTATGCCTCTAATCAAATTTAGCATCTCACCACTGTATTCATTAATTCATACAATATTTTAGTGTAAAACTGGTCAAAGCATTGGCTAATCCAGACTCTTTATTAGGTTTTGCAGCTTCATATTCTTCTAATTATGCTCAAGAACTCAAGATAAGCCTTTTATCAGGCAGCAGACAAAATTGCCATGCCTAATGTAATAACTGGAGCAACATAAGCAGTTTATTAGGGAGCAAAGCTCCTTCCAGAGTGGACTGGATGTTGACTGCCATGCGGTGGCTGGATTTAGGATGAGAATGAAAATTAGAAACTGTCATGGTTCCGTTTGCTCTGCTTTTCTGCAAATGGGCTGAGGTAATTGAGCATTGTGTAATTTCCAGTAAAACCCTTTCAACCCAGAGTTACTGTTTTTTTAATGTTGCTTTACCTCTCACCTGTGTGGAGAGAGAGGGGCTTGTGGGAATATTAGACGTGATGGTTTGGGAGTTACCACACACACACACACTATGAAAAATCACCCAGACTAGACTCAGCTGGCTGGAAGTTAAGGACTGAAGCTATGTTTGCGGATTAGCACCGTTTGCAAGCAAATATATACACAACATACATGAACATTTGCAGAAATATACAGAAATATACAAGTTAAAGGTAATACAGAAACACAACACCCCTCCCAGAAATTGGAGTCCCCAGGAGGGGCTCCCAACCACCCTTGCACATTCTTCCCACCTCTCTACCTTACCTCAGGGTTTGCCTTACATGCAAGGTGAGTTTGGAGGATCAACCAGGGCGGTTAGAAGCAGAGAGATTAGTTACGTTACACAGCAGAAAGCCGAAGACACATCAGCTTCCAGAGAGAGAGAGAGAGACTCTCTCTCACTTATCTCNATTCTTCCCACCTCTCTACCTTACCTCAGGGTTTGCCTTACATGCAAGGTGAGTTTGGAGGATCAACCAAGGCGGTTAGAAGCAGAGAGATTAGTTACATTACACAGCAGAAAGCCGAAGACACATCAGCTTCCAGAGAGAGAGAGAGAGACTCTCTCTCACTTATCTCTATTTGTGTCCTTGTTCTTATACATCTCAGCAAGCCTATGAGTGAAGTAGACATCATCACTGTTTTCTTTTCACAGCCTACAATCTAATTCTTTTCAGAAAAACATTCCAGTTACCTTCAAACCAGCACAACTACATTAGCCCAGGACAGAATTTGCTCTTTGAGAGTGTAGAGAGAGAGGTTGAATCATTTTAAGTAGAAGTAAAGCATACAATCACAGGATCACTTCAGTTGGAAGGGATCTTTAAGATCATCAAGTCCAACTTCAACCTAACACTGTCATGGATATTAAACCATATCCCTAAGTCCCTTGTCCACATGCTTTATAACATTCTTTAGTGGTGATGGCTCCCCTACCCTGGTCAGCCTGTTCCAATGCCTGGCCATCCTTTCACAAAAGAAATTATTCCTGATATATAACCTCAGTCTCCCCTAGTGCAACTTGACGCCATTTTCTCTCATCCTATCACTTGTTACTAAGGAGAAGAGACTGACTCCCACTTCCAATCCCTTTTCAGGGAGTTGTAGAGGGCAACGAGGTCTCCCCTCAGCTTTCTCTTCCCTAGACTAAACAGTCCCTCAGCTGCTCCTCAGCACCCCTGTTCTCCAGACCCTTCTCTGCTTCCCTTCTCTGGACCTACTCCAATAGTTCAATGTCCTCTATGGAATAAGGGGCCCAAAACTGAACACAGTGTTTGACATGTCAAGCACAGGGACACAACCACTCCTCCTGCTGGCCATGAAACCAGAAAAAAAAAATGAGAAAAGCAAGCAAAGAAACAACAAACAAACCAACCCCCCAAACAACAACAACAAAACAGTACAAAAATTCAGTTGGAAACTCGTTCATTCAGAATCCAGCTGGATTTGTAGGTATGCGGTCCTTTTCTCTCTTCTGGGTGGAAAGAGGGAGTCATGACTATGCTCTCACCTGCCAGGGCATGCACTTTCAGCCAATGTGTTTTGTTTTATTATGGACACAAATGAGAATATGCTACATATCCTAACACTTAAAAGGAATGTTCTCCAATACATACAGGTTTATTCTTACAAGAAACACACATCTCAGAATCTCCAGAAGTGATCTTTTGTACCTAAATCTCTCGTTGCACATCAATACTGCTTGGTTTGGGATTTTTTGATCACACTTTTGAAAATGCATCAGAGAATCATAGAATTGTTTCAATAAAAACATGTCTATAAGATCATCCAGTCCAACCATTCTCTAACTCCACCAAGTCTGGGGCTAAACGATGTCTCTTAGCACCACATATCTTCCTCTTTAAAACTCCTCCAAGCATGGGAATTCAACCACCTCCATGGAGAGGCTGTTTCAGTCTTTGAGAACTCTTTCAGTCAAGAATTTTCTTTTGATATCCAACCAAAACGTCCCCTGCTGCAACTTCAAGCCATTCACTCTCATTCCGTCACGTGTTCCTAGGTAGAAGAAACCTTATTTCAGGTAGATGTCAGCATATGTGTTACATACATTTCTTATGAGATCTGTAGCTTAAAGCTCAGTTGTCTACATACAAAATAATTATCTGGAAAAGCTCATTCCTGAAGTTGCTTAACCCTCACTTGACACTTCAGCGAATTCTCAGAATTACCAGGTTCTTTTAGATGTTTGAGCTACCACATTTTAACAAGGCACAATAATGTAGTCTAAATCCTCTTGAGATGTTAAAATAACCCAAACAGATATTTAATCTCATTCATAGAATGGTTTGGGTTGGAAAGGACCTTTGAAATGGAAAGGACCTTTGAGATTATCGAGTTCCAAACCGCCCTGGCATTGACAGGGACACGTTTCTCTTGACCAGGTTGCTCAAGGTCTCTTCTTTGCAATTGGAAGATTTTAGTAACTTACCACTATCCAAACACTTACCACTATCCAAACTTATCACTATCCAAGCACACAGTAATAATGCATGTATGCCCCCACAAGAGTTGGGGTTCTGCAGCCTGGAGAAGAGAAGGCTTCCAGGAGACCTTATAGTAGCCTTCCAGTATCTGAAGGGGGCTTACAAGAAGGCTGGGGAGGGACTATTGACAAGGTCTTGTAATGGCAGGATGAGGGGCAATGGGTTTAAACTGTCAGAGGGGACATTTAAACTGGATGTTAGGAGGAAGTTCTTTCCAGTGAGGGTGGTGAGACACTGGAACAGGTTGCCCAGGGAGGTTGTGGCTGCTCCCTCCCTGGAGGTGTTCACAGCCATGTTGGATGAGGTCTTGAGTGAGCTGCACTAGTGGGAGGTGTCCCTGCCTATGACAGGGACTTGGAACTAGATGATCTTTGAGGTCCCTTCCAACCTTACCATTCTATGATTCTATGATTCTATGTATTTGTGAATATCCACTACAGTGACAGTAAGGAATTTAGTCAAATAGAAGAACATCATCTCTGTCCTACTTTTTCATCATTCTTCCATCTGTGTAACTTTGTTCCTCATTCTTTTATGCATAGTTATACTCACTGTTCTCTTGACATTTTATTTCATAATCAGTCTTTTCTGCTCTGGTTTCTGAATCTTCTGTCCAAAATATCAAATATATTCAATGCTAATATTACTTTATTACCCAAATTTTATGACCAGTGACCTTCAATACTTTTATTTTTTGCTGCCTTCTCATATGGCACAGGTTACACCTTTACTGTATTTTCATCAGGAAATCAGAATTTAATCTATATGATACATAGCATAACCACAGTTCAGAATGTTCCTCGTGAACTATAGGCAGTGTAAGAGCGGAGAGTTCAAACACATTCAAACTTCACCAAAATGAAATTTTGCACCTTTTGAACCTACCCTTATAAAATTGAAAACAATCTTTTCTGTTTCTGCTTTTGTCTGGAAAACAGAAAGAAGTACAGGACAATAAAAAACTATAATGGAAAAAAAAAAGATGCAAAAATAAAACTAAATTGAATTTAAATTTAGATTTACTCAAACTTGAGAAGTGATCTTGGAGTTAAAACTTTTACAGATTTAGCTCCATATTTTATGGAAAAAAATATTTCATTCAAACTTATTCTAGTCTGGGAAAAAAAATTTATACTATATGTGCTTCTTCTTTATTAAAAAAAAATCAAGATAATTTACATTTTAGTTTAAGATAATTTTATGTTTTCAAATGAAGTTACTGCAAATGTTACCGTTTTCTATACTTTTTACAATCATAGAATGGTTTGAAAGGGACCTTCAAGATCATCCAGTTCAAACTCCCTGTGCCACAGACAGGGACACCTAGTACTAGACCACAATCCAAATTGGCTTTCAACACTTCCAGGCTTGCAGCTTCTACAGCTTCTCTGGGCAACCTGTTCCAGTACCTCACTACGTACACAGGAAAGAATTTCCTCTTCATGTCTCATCTAAATCCAGATCCTTTCACTTTGAAGCCATTCCCCTTCATCCTGTCACTCCATGTCTTTATCAAAAGTCTCTCTCCAACTCTCCTGGATGCTCCCTTCAATGACCAGAAGACTGCTAGAAGGTCTCACCTGGAGCCTTCTCCAGGCTAAAGAATACTAACTCTCTCAGCCTGACTTCATAGCAGAGATGCTCCAGCCTTCTGACCATCTTTGTGGCCCTCCTCTGGACCTGCTGTAGCAGTCCTTCTTGTGCTGAGGGCTGCAGAGCTGGACCCAGGATTGCAGGTGAGTTCTCAGCAGAGCAAAGCAGAGTGGCAGAATCCCTTCCCTTGCCTGCTACTCAGGCTGCTGAGAATGGAGTCCAGGACACGGTTGATTTATGGCCTGCAAGCTCACATTGCCAGGTCATGTTGAGTTTCTGTACACAGTCTGGATTTCTGTTTGGGATTGCCCCAGTCCAGTTTCAGAACCTGTCAAAAATATTATTCTGTCCAAAAGAAACATCCCTGTAAGTAACATCCTTTCCCTAAAAAGAGAAAGAGAGGTTTAAAACCAACAAAAAATATAAGACAGAACATGTTCAAACAGATCATTTTGAAACCTCTGAAGCTTGAATAACGAAGAGCATCTGTGAGTGGGAAGACGGATCAAGCAAAGAGTGTTGCAGTTTCAGTGTCATCCACAACTGACATTTATCATTCTTGTTGCAGTAAGGCAAGAAAAATTAAGGACCCCTGAGAGAACAGAACAAGATATTGATCAGAGCTTTGTGAGCTCTGCAATCTTGTACTTGAATCTGCAGTAAGTCCTTTAAAAGAGCTGTGTAAGCTCAAAACTTGGCTTTGTTTGAACATGTGAATAAATACTAACATGGCTGTATCTGGACTTGCTGGTGATCAAAAAACAACAAACAAAAAAGTGCTGTAAAGGCACATTTAGGTACAGTTACAGTTCTACTGTTATTGCAGAATGACACAATTGTGGAGTTTCTCTCTTTTTATCCTAACTTCAACTTCGAACTGCTGCATTATGAGTACCTAATACTATAGATCCATTCATTGCTGTCAGCCGGACTAGTCATGGGAGTAAGAGTTTAGAGAGAGAATTAAGGCACTTGCAGTTTTACCTGATTCATCACACAAGAGAATTTCACCCAATAAAAATTGCTTGGGAAGTGGGCAGTATGTGCATTTACAAATCTGACTCAGGAAAAAAAGCTTTCAGTTGTCAAAAACTTTTACAAGGAAAAGAATGATATGGCACTTCAGGATGTGGTCTAATGGTAATGGAGGTGTTGGGTAGAAGGTTGGACTTAATGATCTTAGAGGTGTTTTCCAACACTAACAATTCAACAAATCAATGATGGATGGAAAACCATGGATCTCGAGAAAACAGGAATAAATGATTACTGTGTATGGTTTTACAGACCTTATCAAATATGCCACATAAGTGATTGTGTTTCAGCTCTTTGTGTTTTGGGGTTTTTCCTACCTTGGAATACTTGAGCAGCTCCTCATGCCACCTTTTATTGTATTCATTTTCTGTGAGTTCTGGAATAATTGGAATCATAGAATGTAAAGTTTGAAGGGACCTCAAAGATTACCTAGTTCCAACCCCCTGCCATATGCAGGGACACCTCTCACTAGTACAGGTCACTCAAGGCCTCATCCAATCTGGTCTTGAACAACTCCAGAGAGGTAACAGACACAACCTGCCTGGGTAACCTGTTCCAGTGCCTCACCATCCTCACTGGAAAGATCTTCCTCCTGACATCCAGTTTAAATCTCCCCTCTGACAGTTTAAACCCATTGCCCCTCATCCTGTCATTACAAGATCTTGTAAATAATCCCTCCCCAGCCTTCTTGTAGGCACCCATCAGATACTGGAAGGCAACTATAAGGTCTCCTCAAAGCCTTCTCCAGATTGAAGAGCCCAAACTCTCTCAGCCTGTCCTCATAGCAGAGCTGCTGCAGCCCTCTGAGCATCTTTGTACCCTTCCTCTGGACCCACTCCAGCAGTTCAATCTCCTTCCTGTGCTGGGGGCTCCAGAACTGTACACACTATTCTAGATGGGGTCTGTCAAGAGCAGAGTAAAGGGGCAGAATCCCCTCCCTTGCCCTGTTGGCCACACTGCTCTTGATGCAGCTCAGGACTTGGTTGCTGCCGGGGCTGCGCACGCACACTGCAATTGCTTGAAACCTGTGTTTGCTAGGGGTTTTATGCAGTAAGTAGTCTTTACTTTGTTATCCCTTGCTGCCTTTGGTCTGACTTACTTTCTTCTCCCTAGGATTCATGTAAAGGCTGAAGTTATTTACTCCTGTTTTCCTCTGTCTCATGTGGGGTGTAGGTGTTTGGTATGAGTCAGATACATCACCAGCAGAGCTTTCCTTCCACAGACTTGTATGGTTCATGTATCACCACGTAGTCCTGCTGCCACTCATATACTTCTTGTCTCCCAGAAAATGAGTTCTGGACCACTGTTCTCCACCCAGAACTTCCTGAACCAAGATGCATGTCCTAGGACATGCACCCTTCACACTAGAAATTTTCTACTTGACATTTCTGGGTAAGGTCTGGAAAACAAGTTTTCCAGCTCTCTTCCTCTCCTGCCTGGATGGAGAAATACTCACAGGAAGATGTAGTAGCTTTTTGGCTTCTGTCGGGACCTAACCCAACATAGTAACTCTGCCAACTATGCTGGTCCTTGTCTATTGATGGTTTAGTTTCTTTTTTCTCCCTCTGTACTTGACTTTCAATAGATCTTTTCACTCTTTGTTTGCATACTGTGTGAGTTGAAACTTATTTCTCTGCCTGTGGGCTCCAAGTGTGCAGGAAATTCAGCTGCCAAAGCTTAAATGTCTACAACAAAAAGGTCCAAAGAGCTCAGAGTGTAACAGCTTAAAAAGCTGGGACATAAAAAGTCTGGAAGGCCTGGGCTGACAGAGTAGAGTAGAAAGGACTTCTGTACAAGGCATGTAAAAGTGGCAGTCTGAAAACTTCAGATGCCAAGACACAGAGCTGGAAGAAATAAAAAGGGGTGAAAGCAGAAGGCACGATCCAAAACACATTTACATTATTTGTTTTCTCTTTTGAACAACATGTATTTAATACAGGAAGGAGTAATGAGAGGTAGTAAAGGAGGTTGAGATCCATAAACCACAGAACCACAGAATGCTTTGGGCTGGAAAGAACCGTCAAAGTCATTTTGTCCAGCCCCCTTACAGTGAGAAGGGGCATGCCTAACTACGTCAGGTTGCTCAGAGCCCCATCAAGTTTGACTTCAGATGTCTCCAGGGATAGGGCCTCAGCCACATCCCCAGGCAACTTGTTCCAGTATTTTACCATGCTCGTTGTGAGGAACTTTCTCCTAATATTCAAACTATATCTACCCTTCTCTAGTTTCAAACCACTGCACATAGTCCTATCACTGCAAGCCCTTCTAAACAGTCTCTCCCCAGCCTTCCTGTAGGTTCCCTTCAGATATTGAAATGCAGTTACAAGGTCTACCAGGAGCCTTCTCTTCTCCAGTCTGAATAACCCAAACTCTCTCAGTCTGCCCTTGTAGTAGAAGTGTTCCAGCTCTCTGATCACCTTCATTAATGCAGGAGGTTCCATGGGAACTTTCACAGATTCATGGATTGTAGCAGATTGGAAAGGATGCTCAAAAGATGACTTGTCCAACTTCCCTGAAGTGAAAAGGGACACCTCCAGCTAAATCAGGCTGCCCACAGTCATATCAAGTCTGATACTGAACGTCTCCAGGAATGGAACCTCAACCACATCTCAGGGCACCTTGTTTCATTATTTTACCACTAAGAGAAACTGTGGAGACTTTCAAAACCCATGTGGATATGTTCCTGTGTGACCTACTCTAGATGGCCCTGAGTTAACAGGGAGATTTGACTAGATAATCTTCAGAGGTCACTTCCATCCCCTACCATGCTTGGATTCTACATCAGGAAATACATATTTTCAGATAACTGCCAAGATCTCTTACAGAAAGTTGAGAAGATCAATTCCTAACCCTTGTATCCAATTACTAAACCAAACCAAAACAAAAGAATAAAAGTAAGTCACATATTTAACTTGTTATTACAAATAACGATAGGTAAGAAAGCTACAATAAATTCTGCTACATCATTTCCTAAATCACTATCTACAAACATTGGTAAATATTTGTAATGGAATGGGTTTTAAATACTCCTAGCAAGTTCCACTGCTACCTTCTGAAGTTTTGTGAGGAGATAATAAGTCCTTGGAGATTAACACAAGGTAAACCAGGGGGAGTGGCCTACTTCAGAAGACAGTCACTCTCTCCTGTTGACCTACTTAGAGTTTACTTCACAAAAATAGGTACGGTCCCTAAGTCTTCTGCAGTTTTCACAGATTCACAGATTTCATTGGGTTGGAAGGGTCCCTCAAAGGTCATCTTGTCCAACCTTCCTGAAGTGAGCAAAGTAAAATAGAAAAAAAATCCTGAAGATGGGGAAATGGATTAACTCCTTGCTGTGTGCGATGGCTTGGGAGTTCTGCACCCCCACCCCCCTCACACACACTTTGTAAAATGACCCAGACTAGAGCTCAGCTGGCTGAAAGTTAAGGACTGAAGCTCTGTTTACAGCTTTGCACAATGAACAAGCAGAGATATACACTATAGACAGGAATAGTTACAGAAATATACAAGTTAAAGGTAATACAGAAACACAACTCCCCTCCCAGAAACCACAGACCCCAGGAGGGGCTCCCAACCACCCTTCTACCTTCTCTCCACCCCTATACCTTACCCCAAGGTTTGTCTTACATGCAAGGTGAGTTTGGAGGATCAACCAGGGAGGTTAGAAGAAAAGTAGTTAGTGAGATTACTCAGTGGAGGAGAAAAAGCCAGAAGCTGCTAGACTGAGACGCTGTGGCCCAGAGACTGACTTATCTATGTTTTGAGTACTTATTCCTAAACATCTCAGCAAGCCTATGAGTGAAGTAGACATCAGCATTGTTTTCTCTTCACAACCTATAATGTAATTTTCTCCATTAAAATATCCCAATTAGCCTCAAACCAGCACACATACATATCTGGCATATTTGATAAAGTTTGCTAAAACATACGCTAATCCGTTCATTGTTTCTCAAGACCTATGGTCTTTCAACCATCATTCATTCACAGAATAATAGAATCACTAAAGTTGGAAAATACTCTTAGGTTTATCAAGTCCAACCTTCTATGCAACACCTCCATGACCACTACACCACGTCACCAAGTACCACATTTACTGATTTTTTTAAACACACCAGTGAATGATGACTCCAACTCCCCCATGAACAGCCTGTTCCAATACCTGACTACTCTTTTGGGAAGGGAATTCTTTCTAATAAACAATCTAAACCTCCTTTGGTGCAGCTTGAAATTATTACCTCTTGACCTGTAATTAGTTAATTGAGAGATGAGGCCAGCACTGGTCTCATTAGAAAAATTCAGATTGCTGTAGAGAACCAGATGGTCTCCTCTTAGTCTCCTTTCCTTCGGGCTAAACAGCCACAGCTATCTCAGCCTCTCCTCATAAAATAAGCTCTCCAAATCCTTTATCAGCTTCATTGCCCTTCGCTGGACATGCTCCAGCACCTCAGCACCCTTGTAATGTGATGCCCAAAACTGGACACAGTACTAAAGGAGAGCAGTGCTGGGTATAGAGGCACAATCACCTCTTTACTCCTGATGACCGCACTGTTTTTGGTATTGTCTAGAATATGCAGTCCTATCCTTGATATTTCCCCCCTTTGAGACTTGTCAGTGTTCTGTATTTTCAATGAGTCTCATTCTTATCGCTCCTCATCCAAATGACTTTTAAAAACCTCCAGGAATGGAGGTGTTTCCGCCTCCAGTGGTGACTCCATCACTTCCCTGGCACCCTCTTACTGTGTCCAATGACCTTTTCAATTAATACTTTTTTTTTCCTAATACCCAGCTTCAATCTCCCCTAATGCAACTTTAGACTATTCCAAGGATTTAAAATTTCCATGCAATTTAACAGGAAATAATTCTGATTTATAATTTGTCTGAAAACAAAATTAAAACTTTAAAGTTATATTCCTTTATTGTCAGACTTTCACTTTATAAATTTGTTCAGAATATTTAGACCCATGAACACCTTCCCATAATCTCTATGATGTCTTTCTCAAATCCACTTTTAACCTTTGTTTGTTTGTTGTGTTGTGTTGTCATTGTTGTTTTGATTTGATTTGGTTTGGTTTTGTTTGGTTATTTTCAACCAAAATATTTAGGATGTCTTAATTCTTCACTGGAAAGATAATATTTTAGGGCTTTAAAATATTTTGTATGCCAATAAAAAGCTTTCATTTAAAAGTTGAAGAGGAAGAAGCATAAATTCAATTAGCAGAGGGAGCCTTATGTAGAGTTCTAAGATGGTCCTGTAGAATTCTTAACACTCTTTGCCTCGGCAAGGTTAATCAGGGATCTTCATTCATATTTAAATTCCAGATAAGATTCAGAGAGAAGGTTTAGTATCATATTTTCCAGATCTAATTAATAACATCTGGACATCTGGGAACAGATTTAGAAGTGCTAAATGTGCAATGGCTAAGAAATTCATGTGCCAGATGAGAGAAGTATGGAATGGAATATGAGTATATGCGTAGTCATGGAAAAAAAAAAAAAAATCAGTGAAGCACTTCATGTTTTGTTTCACCCCATGAATGTGAGAAAGCAGAAAAGGGAAATACATCAAAACGAAGAGAAGATTTAGCTCCTGATCCTCCCCTGACACCCAGTAACCAGGCCAAGTGTACTCAGGAAAGGGACAAGCAGCTCACAAGCAATTGCTAAGTGAGAGAATAAAACAAAACAAACAAAAGAAAAACAAAACAAAAACAAAAAAAGAAGACACACCTTAGATTAGGTAGAGAGAGCATGAAGTTTGACTGATATGAAAAATTACAGCTTTCCAAGATGAAGTTTAATGTGGACGCTTTTCAGCGGTGGCTAGTGGTAGGGTAAGGGGTAATGGGCATAAACTATAACCCAGGAGGTTCAAGCTAAACATAAAAAAAACCCTTCTTCATTTTAAGGGTTATGAAGCAGTGGAGCAGGCTGCTTAAAGAGACTGTGGAGTCTCTTTCTCTGGAGAGATTCCAAACCTTCCTAGACATTTCCTCATATCCTGTAATTCATTATTTGTGTTGCCAACAGTGGCCTCACTACAACCTCCTTTCAGGTAGCTGCAGAGAGATGCAAATAATTCAGGGATTATTTTTATTTTTGCAATCAGTCGTGCAGAGGAATGGAAACTCAACAAAAGCAAGCACTGCTTGTTCAGACAGAAAAGTAGGGATTGGAAGGGACCTTGAGGTCATCTAGGCAGAGTCACCTGCCTAGGATACATTCTCACTAGGAATGTATCCAGGTGGGTTTTGAAAGTCTCCAGAGGAAGAGATCTCTCAACAATCTCTCTGTGCAATCCAATCCAGAGTTCCAGCACCCTCAAAGTAAAGAATTTTCATCTTAGATTCAAGTGAAACCATCTGTATTCTGCTTTGTACCAACTGCCCTTTGTCCTGTCACTGACCACCACTGAAAATAGTCCAGACCCATTCTCATCATCTCCACTCTCTAGACAGTGATCATCAAGAAGGTGCCCTCTTAGTTTTTTCTTCTTCAGACCAAAGTGCCCCAGGTCTCTCTGCTTCTCTTCACAGAGTTGCTCCATACTCTTCAGCATCTTTGTGTCCCTCTGCTGGAATTTCTGAAGCACTTCCCCACTTCTCTTGGACTGGGGAGCCCAGAACTAGACACCATTCTCACCAGGACAATATTAGTTTGTAGCACCTTCAAATACATGGAAACTAGTTTCTTAGACATATAGTAACTCTGAAATAATACCTTGAAAATGTGTAAGAAAAACTAGTGAAGATTTGGTATATTGGAGTGTAAAGAACTACAGTCTTAGGACAGACTATTTCAGTTTAAAACAAGTACAGTGCTGAAACCAGCCTTGAAAGCTGACACTGTCTTCTGAAAGACACTACAGACTTGAAATTCCCTTTTAAATTATAAGAGGAGCATTTAAGGAGCACTCCACACCATTAGGTTCTGACCTTATGCCTTTACAGAGGTGTCAAAAGCCTACTGCAGTGGGATTGTGAATAGCCAAGCTTTTCATTTCTGCTTCCTTCACCCCACACCCAAGGACTCTCAGATGACATGCAGGGATATACATCACAAAACCCTCCCTTAAATAAAGGGGATGGGTCCTATCTAGCCTTCCAGACATTAGTAAGTCTAGACACTGTAGAATTTTGATTATATAAATACATCATTTGCAGAAGTTTAGATTCTGTGCCATTTTAGCAGAAGGAGAGGAAGTGAACTGAGAGGGGGAGTAGAGAAAGATAAATGAACCAAGGTCACGAAATAGCTTATGCTAGGTCAGAGGACTGAGTGATAGCAAAAAAA